>SNQJ01S0027703.1:155528-168718 GCA_010110895.2 Picea sitchensis
TTTTTTTTTTTTTTTTTTTGAGGATGGACGAGGGAGGAAGACTAGTGCCTAACTAATCCGTGGGCTAATGGGGTCATTCAACATTCATATGGAGGGCCAAACTTTGTCTAAAGTCAAGGATCTAAGGACTGCTCTAAAGCATGCCACTAATTTTCTATATGGTTGAAAATTGAAGCCTAAAGTATGCAAGGAAACAACCCTAGATGGTATTAGTTTCAATAATAAACCAAGTAGTTTTGTTTGCCTGAATATAACTAGCCTAAGTTACAACTTTTCGACGTAATGAGAATAGAAACACCTAATGCAAACAATATAACTAGCCTAAGCTACAACTTTTCGAAGTAGCGAGAATAGAAACACCTAATGCAAACAAAATTTAAATAACAAGGATGAAGGAAAAATTCCGCCTAGTTATCCACCATTAGAAGTAGCTTTCTTGCATAGATGACCTTGGTTCAATCTGTTAGCTTGCATGCAAAAGTTCCAATCACCAAAAAGAGTTTCACAATATAGCCTCACACATAAAAAATGATCTCCACACAATATTTGCTCCAAGAAGAGGTAGTGCTCTATTATAATCTCACTCAACAACCATTATAAATGAGGGGAGCCTCTTGTTTATAGAGTTCTAGGCCTGACCACCTCATAATAAAAAAAAGAATAACCGATTGATCAAATTTGATAAGTCAAACAAATAATAAATCATGTTACATGGACTTGAATGGGTCATCTAAGTAATATTCTAAACCCTCCATGAGTGAATCAAGAGACGAGGGTGCATAGCAAGAAACTCTATCCAACATAAAATTATAAATAAGTCTTCATGAGAGGAGTGCCCTAGGAAATGGTGCTAGGTGGTTGCAACTTCCCTCCAAAAATATAATATAGTAATATCCAAAAAGTGTGTCCTCCAAAGCATAGCAATAGACTCTATCAAACCACAATAAAATAATTTCCAAATAGCACAAGTGGTCCACTAAGAGAGAGCGTGCCTCTCCAAGAATAACATGAGACCATGTCAAGGAATAAAATAACAGTCTTCAAGTGGTATCTTGTTAATGCAAATCTCAAACCATGTGAAGAATCTCCCAAAATAGCAAGGGTGCACTATTTCCAAGTCAAATACTCTTCATCAAGGTGAAAACATTGTGAACAAGGCTTATTCAAAGGTGTAAGTGACATTCTAGTGGAGCGCATCACCTAAAAGAGAGTGCCAAGAAGATGAAGTCAGCAAGTAAGTGAAAAAGTGGCTAAGTTGAATGTGAATGTGGACAAATGGCTAGGGTACATGCATAACTAACCCTTAAAAACTGTGCAAGCTCAACCATCTCCTCAACGTATGTGCCAAGGATAGGAAATGGGCAATAAATGTGGCACATCTGAATGTGAACAAGGCTAAACAGGCTCAACGAATTTCTCATGAGGGCAATCACTAACAAATATTAATTTTTTAATGTTGGATTGCCTCAACATGTGTGCCAAAGGGGAGCCTTACTCTCAAGTTATGTACCACATGAACAATAAGTTGCATTTCCTAGTATTTTTTTTGCCTTTTTAAAATTGTAACTTAAGGAATGAGGCCTCAGTTAAGGTTTAGAAGCTATGAATAAAATAGGCAATATTGTAACACACAACCTTCGGTTTGGGTTTAATTAATCAACAAAATATCCCAAACCACTTTGGTATGTTCACACATGCAAAAGGTAAAATAATGAAATATGCCATATGAGAGGTTAGTTATGAAGGAAAAACTATATGAAAATTGATGACATGACTCGTGCGTTTTCTAGGAGTGGGAAAATGATGCAATATAGGCATATTATGGATTATGTCTTGGTAAAATGAAAGGATGTTAAAATAATGGACAATACCTAGGAAAAATGATGGAATGATAATGAAAGGGGAGTGACATCTAAGCAAACCACTAGGATAGTACCCCACCAAGCTAGAAGACAACAATTGGGAATAAGACTTGAACCCATCATGCAATGACCAAGTGAGGGCAATGACTAGGACATTGTGAGCATAAGAGAGAAATAATAGGAAATTTCTCCACTAATAATCAACCACAGAGAAGAACCTATAACAGGATGAAGATAAATGATATGCCATTGACGCAACCTCCACCAACGATGCAAATTATGACCAAGGATGAAGGAAAAATTCCACTTAGTTATCCACCATTTGAAGTAGCTTTCTTGCCTAGATGACCTTGGTTCAATCCGTTAGCTTGCATGCAAAAGTTCCAATCACCAAGAAAAGTCACACAATATAGCCTCACACATAAAAAAATGATCTCCACACAATATTTGCTCCAAGAAGAGGTAGTGCTCTATTATAATCTCACTCAACAACCATTTTAAATGAGGTGAGCCTCTTGTTTATAGAGTTCTAGGCCCAACCACCTCATAATAAAAAATATAATAACTTATTGATCAAATTTGATGAGTCAAACAAATAATAAAATAATGTTACATGGACTTGAATTGGTCATCTAAGTAATATTCTAAACCCTCCATGAGTGAATCAAGAGATGAGGGTGCATAGCAAGAAACTCTATCCAACATAAAATAATAGATAATTCACTATGATAGGACTGCCCTAGGAAATGGTGTCAGGTGGTTGCAACTTCCCTCCAAATATGTAATACAATAATCTCCAAAAAGTGTGCCCTCCAAAGCATAGCAATAGACTCTGTCAAACCACAATAAAATAATTTCCAAATAGCACAAGTGGTTCACTAAGAGAGAGCATGCCACTCCAAGAATAGCATGAGACCATGCCAATGAATAAAATAATAGCCTTCAAGTATTATCTTGTCAATGCAAATCTCAAACCATGTAAAGAATCTCCCAAAATAGCAAGGGTGCACTGGTTCCAAGTCAAATACTCTTCATCAAGGTGAAAACATAGCGCAAAAAGGCTTATTCAAAGGTGTAAGTTGACATTCTAGTTGAGTGCACCACCTAAATGAGAGTGCCAAGAAGATGGAGTGAACAAGTAAGTGAAAAAGTGGCTAAGGTGAATGTGAATGTGGACAAATTGCTAGGGTACATGTGTAACTAACCCTTAAAAACTGTGCAAGCTCAACCACATCCTCAATGTATGTGCCAAGGATAGAAAATGGACAATAAATGTGGCACATGTGAATGTGAACAAGGCTAAAGAGGCTCAACGAATTTCTCATGAGGGCAATCTTTAACAAATATTAATTTTTTAATGTTGGATTGCTTCAACATGTGTGCCAAAGGGGGGAGGTTTACTCTCTTATGAGTTATGTACCACATGAACATTAAGTTGCATTTCCTAGTGTTTTTTTGCCTTTTTATTTAATTGCAACTTAAGGAATGAGCTCTCAATTAAGGTTTAGAAACTATTAATAAAATAGGCAATAATGTGGCACTCAACCTTAGGTTTGGGTTTGATTAATGAACAAAATATCCCAAACCACTTTGGTATGTTCACACATGCAAAAGGTGAAATAATGAAATATGCCAAATGAGAGGTTAGTTATGAAGGAAAAACTATTTGAAAATTGATGAAATGATTCATGCGCTTTCTAGGAGTGGGAAGATGATGGAATATAGGCATAATGTGGATAATGTCTAGGTAAAATGAAAGGATGTTGAAATAATGGACAATACCTAGGAAGAATGATGGAATGATAATGAAAGGGGAGTGAGATCGAAGCAAACCACTAGGATAGTACCCCACCAAGCTAGAAGACAACAATTAGGAATAAGACTTGAACCCATCATGCAATGACCAAGTGAGGGTAGTGATTAGGACATCGTGAGCATAAGAGAGAAATAATAGGAAATTTCTCCACTAATAATCAACCATGGAGAAGAACCTGGAACAAGATGAAGATAAATGATATGCCATTGAAGCAACCTCCACCAACGGTACAAATTATGACCAATTGATTTGATATGATGAAATGAGTAAAAAGGGCACGAAGTCACCCTGTAAGAATGCCACCTTCCCCCTTGGTTTTCCAAGGGTCAGGTAAACCATGAGGTTAGCACCAAAATAACATGTACAACATGACAATGCCCCTCGATATGTAATTGGTATATAGGAAGTCCATGAGTGTCATCCTGTGAGGTGTCGTGAAATGGTCCTTTGACATCCCATACACTATATGGTGTAATAGATGCCAATGATGGTCAGAGATCGTATTGTTGATAACATATGGTAGAAGTATTCTAATCTTTTAAACCTCCATTGAGCTTGTTGTTACTTTGATTTGAAAAGTAGATGCAATTAAGTTGTACTTAGGTGAGATTTCTCATGATCGAGAAAGAAAAAAGCAATGTTGTAAGTGTAGGGTTCATTGCACATGTTGAGATTGTTCTTATTGATAGATCAAACAAATTCAAAACCCCTTTACATGATTTGGCACATGCGCTACGTCTTACATAGTATGCTGATGAGTTCATTGAGTTAGCAACAAGAGAAAGGACATGGAGGAAAGTATCGGAATGCAAAAACCTTGTCAAAAGATGTTTTCGAATATTGCAATGGCTGTAATTGGCCAAATTCACATAGTTTGTAGCAACAATCTACGCTACGGGGGAGCATGCACTCCCACTGCATTGCTTTGCTTCCGAAGAGCGCTTTCTTTTGTGACTGTTTTTTTGGGAGCGCACTCCCTTCCAAAAGAAAAGCTCTTTGCCCATTTAGAGAGCGTTCAAGGAGCGCTCTCAAGACGCTCATGAGATGTTCTCGGGAGCTAAAAAATGCTCTTTGAGTGCTTCGATGCAAGAGGGCGAAATTAGGACAGCTCCTAGTGTAGATTTTAACCTTGCACAATTAATTATTGCAAATATATTCTTAATAAAAACATAATAGATATAATGGCACACACAAATTAAAAATAGATTTTTCCCTGGAAACCCAAACCGGGAAAATCGACACCCTGTTTAGAGTCGCACCTCTAATTCTTTATTCATCATCTTCTTCATTATTTACAATGCAATATCTATATAGGATCGAGCGACATCCAAAACCCCTAATCCTTTCACCCAGATTAGTCAACAACCCTAATTCCTTAACCCTGCAACCCCCCTGCAAAGGGGGGGGGTAGCACCCTTCCCTGTGACCCCCCAACGTGCTTGACACAATGCAGTGTGCGGGGTTGGTCTTGCAAAGAATATAGCACATACCCAACAATCTCCCACTTGTTGATTTCTTTTCATAGAGGGGGTCACATGATTACATAGTCAACAATCCAAGGAAACAATGCCCATTGTTTCTCTACACCAAGAGAACTTCTCGATGCTCACAGACTTTGTCAATGAATATGCAACATTTTTCATCAACAACACCTCCTTGTGTTCAACCATGTCTCTCACAAAATGATACTGAACATCGATACACTTAAATAAAAATAACTAATTATATTTAGTTATTAAATAAATAAAACTGACATTAAATGAAAATAAATAATTATATTTAAATGAAATTGGAGGGAAAATAAAGTGAGGGTTTGATTTGGTCAAAAATGGAAAAGATCTAGAAGGCCGAGAGAAAGGATATATAGAGGGGTAACCCATCCTTTGGCATTATGATTTGATCTCTCATTTTGAGTGCTCTTGGAGCCATTGTTTCGTTAGGGTTTAGTGAAATCCTTCCACTACTGCAGTTTAGTTTCAGTGGTGCAATATCCACCTTAGCCAGACAAGAGGGGAGTCCACCTAGGATTTCCATTGGAGCTTCAGTTGGAGGTTTGCGCAGGAAGTTTGCAAAGGTTTTCCAAAAGAGACCGATTTAGAATTTTGCAGGTGACCTGAGGGTTCAGAGAAACCATGGTTTAGGGCATCCCCGTGGGTTGAATACGGGGTGTCTCGCAAGGCCTCGCTAGACGTCAATAGTTGTCCCATTAGGACCTCCGCGATCGAGGTTGCAGCAGGCCGTTTGGATCGGGTTCTTGAGGGTTACAGAAGGGATTGAAAGGCTGCTAGAAGAGCGAACATTACTGTTGTAGAGTGTCTCAACATGAATCATAGATTGGCATCATTCCGGGTTTCCTTTGTATTGTTTCTGTTAGTAGATTTGTGCAGCTGCCTTGCAACCATTAGACTTGTGTGTTCAAGAGTATTTTGCAGTTGTTATTACAACCATTAGATATCATTGTATTGTTGTGATTGGGGGTTTCCATCCATAATAAGATGCCATGGTTATTCGCTCTATTTTTTGTGTAATGGATGCATGCAATATGTTTGACAATATTCCTATATGAGCAAACTGTTGTAAGGAGTTGACAGTAGCATTAATACAAAGTGTTTGACATATTTACACAAGGAGAAATAACAATTTTTGGATAAAAAATATAATATTCCCACCTAACCTAGTTGGGGACATTATAGAACAATTAATTTGAAATACACACAGTGATCAACTTTGCTCCTTGTGAAGTCAAGTCCTAACATGTAAGTATCAAATTTTTGATACCACGTCCTTGGTGATTGCTTTAACCCATACACCGAATTTTTCAGCCTGCATACCAACTCTTTCTTTCCGTTCAGTGCAAAGCCTTCTCGTTGCTTCATGTAGATTTCTTCTTCCAGATCCCCATGTAGGAATGTTGTCTTCACATCCATCTGCTCTATTTCAAAATCAAAAGTAGCAACGATACATAAAATAAATCTAATAGAAGTTAACTTGGCAACATGATTTTATTTTTACCAAAGTCAATTTCCTCTACCCGGGAATAACCTTTTGCTACTTGTCGAGCTTTGTATTTCTCCACTTTTCCTTCTTCATTCAACTTCTTCTTAAACACCCATTTGCTACCAATAGGCTTTCTTCTAGTTGGTGTTGAAACGCTGATGCATATAGGTAAATTTAAAAAATTTACAGCATACAACCAACATACCAATACATCCTGTGGATATGAGGATGTGAGACAATCACAGAGAGAACACAAGTGTACCCTTGGAAACCCTCTTGGGGTAGAAAACCCAGCCAAAACTTCTCTTTAGGTTCTTCAACAAAGTACAATACCAATACAAGACTTTAGAGTAACTATCTAGGACTCAGAGGGCTGAAACAATACCTTTGTTTCAGCGCTTACAAACTTCACAAATACATGAACTAATACTTACAGTAACAACTTGACAAAATCACCAAAAGATAACTGACTTTCCTTCTTGCTGTAGTAGACTTATGGCAGCTTTAACACAGTATTTGTAGCAGCCTTATATCAGCAAGGAACATCATAATACTTCAACAACAATGGATTGCTTGTATCAATAGTATACTTCAACAACTAGCTGTCATATACCAGTAGAAGACTCCAGCAAGTAGCAACCATATACCAGCAAAAGACTCCAACGACTAGCAACCATATGCCAGCAGAAGATTCCAGTAGATATCAGTCATATACCAACAAAATACTTCATCAAATAGATGCCTTGCATCAACAGAAGACTCCAACAAAACAAGATATCTAAATGTTAAGTGAATGCCCCATTTTGGCTTCAACTTGACTTTTCCTCTTCCTACGATTTTGGCTGTTGAGTCATCTCCTAGAAAAACGTCACCTCCATCATACCTTTCACATTCGCAGAACCACTCCCTGTGAGGAGTCATATGAAAGGATGCACCTGAGTCGACCAACTATGCCTCATGATCTGCATGTGTGCTTGAAGAACCCAAGCACACATCCGCTCCTTCGTCCGCGAAGGCTTTTTCTTCTGGTAGAAGGAGCATCGTGGATCCTTCCTCTCTCAACTTTTGATCTACATTGTTTCTTGTAGTGCCCTTCTTTTCCACATCTCTAGCATGCAACTACAAATTTTCCGGGAGATTTAGATCTTCCACTTGAGCACTTAGATCTATTTATTTCCTAAGAACGTCCTCTTGCAAAAAATGCATATTTTCTCCATCCTTCCATGTTCTTCCATATCATCTCCTATGACAACAAGAATGAGACCACATCATCAGAAAGAACAAGAATGAGACCACATCATCCAAGCTTAAAGTAGTTGCATTACTACCTATGGACAAAACTAGACTATCCCATGAGTATGGTAAAGAGTACAATAAACCAATACACTTATCTTAATCCAAAATCTTAATATCAACAGATATTAGCTAACTTACCACAATATTGAAGGCGTACAAATATTCTGTCACCAAGTCTCCATCTTTCATCCTCAGGTTGTACAACTTCTTCCACAATAACAGTTTGTTTACTAGGGACTTTGACTGATGCAAAGCCTCTAACTTATCCCATAATTCCTTGGTTGTAGCTTCCCCTGACATTCAGTAATATTGAATCTTAAAGACACAACCAGATTGTGCTCTTCGTCTTCCGATCCAACTTTACCCAGTCTTCTGTTGACATTCCTGTAGGTGTAGTACCTGGATCCATAATGATCCACTGATCTTTGCTCACCAACAAAGCTTCCATCTTGAGCTTCCATAGCTCAAGACTTTTCCATTAAATTTCTCGATCTCTATTTTTGAATTGCTCGTCGTTTCTTTTCACCTGAAGAGTCAATACCGCAGAGATCCCACTGTAACAAGGTTTATCACAGACCCGAGCCAAACTCCTGACCACAAAGGCGTCCCCTTGAAGCCAATAACTTCTCTGATACGAAATGTAGATTTTGCACAATTAATTACTGCAAATAGATTCTTAATAAAAATAGAAAAGATACAATGGCATGTTAGAAATAATAGGTGTGCTCGTTTAACCATAGAAAATATAGCAATATTGTCACCCAACCATAGGCACAAATGCCACCCCGAGCACCTTAACCTTGACATAAAAGAATTCTGGTAGCAAATCAATAGCCAACCAAGGCTAATGCACCAAGCAAAGATAACCAAGACTGATCAAAAAGTCCAACCCAGAAAGACTAAAATTACAGGTTTGCAGTAACTGCAGCTGCAACTACCTGCCAGACTTGCACACTAAATTTCTGCAGTGCGCACTACTGAATTTCTCCAGTTGCGAGCTGTGTCCTCCAAATGAGCTCCGACGTCTTGTATTTATATTGCTCCTCCTTAGCTGTCTGGGCCGACTTCTCATTTTGGAGGCTAAAAACTCAATACTAAATATTTCATTTAGTCGAATTATCTTCTAGGGTTATGTCCAATGCTTTAGGGTTTCTTCTTGCTTCTTGGAATGTTCTAGTCTCGTCAAAGGTTACAAGTGGAATTTAATACCTCCCGCAGCTACCATAATATCAACACTCCCTCCTAGCTAGGGAGGTATTTAAAGGTAATGGTCTTGAGCACAAACACACCATTCAACCGGTAGCATCATCATAGCCACATAGGCTATCTCATGATCAAATCACGAGCACCATCATCACTATCAGTCTCATTTGATAGCATCAATTGTATTATCTCTCAAAGCCATACTCCATCTGAGTAATCAGGCATGATGCTAGATAAGTTACTCACTCCACAGAATGATACAAGAACCATTCTTCTAATCCAGACATATGTCCTAGAAGAATAACTATTCCAATAGATGTTGGATGCCACGCCATGGGCTAAAAGGACTATTCTTCTAATCCAGACATACGTCCTAGAAGAATAAATGTTCTGGACCATTTTCCGTTTGGAGAATGTCTGTCCACCAACACACTGACTATCCATCTAGTTGATAATCATTTCCAACACTACTGATAGTCTACATGGCAATCAGAACAATGACATTCAATAGAACATAACTGTGTCTATCCATAGTAGTACACAACTACTATCCAGTGGTACACAACCACACCAAGTAGCACAATGTTATTCCCTAGCCTAGGGATAACTAAGGAGATTATATCTCGAGGCCTACAGGTCCTAGACATGGAGTACCGAGAGCCATATTGACTTGAGCCTGGTCTTGGAGGGCCCATCCTTATTCTTCTTCAACGCCTCCACCTTGTCAGCAACAACAACATCCATCCCATTGACCTAGTGCTTCAGCAGCAGTGGGTCTTGCTCCATGAGGTAATGAGTTTGGGTATCATGGTATGTGTCACTCTGATTCTCAAAACATTTGAATATGTGCATTTAATTCTTTTTACTTCTAACGTGTGCTTGGACCTTATGCCTTTCCGCTTGTCCACACCTGGGGGGAATGACATGATGCCCTAGTAAGTTGGTTCCCATATGGTTTGAGTTGCCACTGGGGGGGTTCATGAAAGGTCATTGTCCATTCCCACCATACTTACCACTTTTCATCTTTTTCTTGCTCATCCATCCCATACACTGGTCCGAGCATTGGGTTTGCCAAGCTATCAAAGGGTTGTACTGTACCTTGTGGGAAGAAGGGGCTAAAGGCCCAGAGGGTAAAAGTCGCTGGCAAAAGATAAAAGCCAAAAGAACAAAACCTTTAGATGCTTCACCCAGGGATCCTAGAGAAAGCAATAAAAGTCTTCTCAATAAGAAAGAGAGGGATCCATAAAATAATAAAATCAAGACCTAGTTTGAGGATAGGGGGTCTCATCACGAGCCAACCTATTAGGTCCATGGGTATGTAGCGGTATGACACTACCATTCAACTGGTCAACACGCTAGGGTAGTGGCTCTTGGTGGCATAACCAAGAAAAAGGGGGTCTCATCACGAGCCGACCTTCTTATCTTCGTGAAATGCTTGTCGATAACATTGTCACCACTGGTCACCACGGCAGGGCAGTGTCCCCTAACTAGTCTCTTGGAAGAAAAAGCAATAAGATGAAAAGATAAAAGGTATTGAATGGGTTTGGAAACATTTGCAATCATGACAAGGTGCAGCTCACCCTCTTTAGAGGCGCCCACAGGTAAGCCATACATTTCCCTGTTATCACTGCACCCATTGCCCAGACATCCCTTACCACCTCATCCAGTTACATGGGCTGGATTTCACTTCACTTGGAAACTTCCCACATCCATGAGCACTAGCCCAATAGGACATCCTAGCATCCCCTCCAAACCTGGCTTGTAGAATAGCATAATGTCTTTGAGCACTTGTCCGGGAAAGGGGGTTTCATGCACATGTTGAAATAACTTGATGATTAGATGTGATTGACATTGCTATGATCCCTGTGACTTATGAGCCCATGGAGGGCATACTTGTTCATGTTGCGAGCACACACCCGATGGATAGGTACATATGGGGAGATTATTAGTTCGGACCTCCATAGGGATAAAAATCCGACCAGATGGATGCTGAGACCCTAGCTAGGGGCATAGACAGATCAGGCGTTTACATCGGAGAGAGAGGGACGTTCCACTAGTGACAACCTGGCAAGCCTGGACCCAGGCGAGTCTTTCCCTTTTCACCATGATGTAGGTGGAAGGCCCATGACGTCACCCATGTGACCCATGATGTCACCCAGTGTTTTGGACACTTTGGAGACAGTTGTGTGCCAAGTGGCACGTGTGGTAGGATCCAGAGGCCCAAGGAGGCCTAACATTGGCCTCGTGGAGGCCAATGTTGCCATGAGAAGGCCTAACGTCACCCTAAAAGGGCATGATGTCATCTTTACAGCTTGATTTAGGGTTTTATTTTGACATTTAATGTAAAAACTGGATATTACATGTAACTTGCCATGTCGACCTTTTTGACCTAATTCTGGTCATTGATATTGTATAAATAAGGGTTTTAGCCCTTGTATTTTTGGATCATCTTTCACTCACACTTAGTGAGGTCTGAAATTTGCACCCTATCTAGGGTTACTTGGCTGAAATTTTAGGCGCACTTGTTGAAGGGGGCTAAATTTGGAGTATTTTTGGTAATTTTCTTGGTGGAAGTGTTCAACTAGGGTTTTGCTTGATGATTCTTGATGTATGTAAGTGAAATTTCTGCAATTCTTCTTAATTGAATGGTTATGGTCGTGTTTATCTTGTATTTACATTAAGATTATGAAATTGCTTGTTTAAAACCCTAGGAAGTATAGCACATGTTATTGTCCTAGCTTTAAAAGCCTTCACCTACTAGATTTTGCCAAGAAGCCGATTTTCTTGAAGCCTTTTCTAGGGCCTTGCCTTTGCAACACCCTAGTATTTGTTGCTTCATCTTAGCTGTCATTTGCTTCATCATTGAGTTAAAGAGGGAGGAAAATTTACTAAGGCCTAGGGTTACCTACACCTTAGTAGCAATTTTCCCGTAGAGTTTGGTAGTTGAAGCCTTGGCTTACCAACACTTCAACTACTAATCTCTCTTGTCTTTGGCTCTCCTATTATCATTTCCCTTCAACATTTGCTGCCACCTAATTGACTCCATTTACCCTAAAGGCACTAGTCTAAAGACTTCTTTTTGAGTGATTGATCAAAACAACCATCAAAACCTACACTTTAAGCTTTCCACTAACTACTTCTAACATTAGAATAGCCTAAACTACTAACAATATTGCTGTTGTTACTAAAGTAAGTTACAACCATACATTGCAGCATTAAAAGCTTCTATAAGCAATTGAAAGGTTGATTAATGCTTGCCTTGTTTGTTTCTGATAAATGCTAGTATAATGATGTTGATGATTGATTATTCTTGGTCACTTTGAAGCTGTTTCAAGGCACTTATTGTGAAGTATTATCTCATAAATATTGCTGTTATAATTTTCTGTTTACTTCATCATTTTCAGCCAATTGCTTTTGTTGAGAATGTTTGTGGTTTTATGAAGTGCTAACAAGCAAGTTGTACTTGCAAAATATATAGTTTCTTGTTGCTTTGTTCTGGGAAGGTACACCTTGATATTTCATCACTTCATTGGTTATAATCCCGGGACTTTCTGATCAGTGGTGACTTGTGAGAGGGGACCTTTTAATAGCTATCTTGACCTTGCCTTCTTAAACCCCCAAGTCACGGGGGACGTCTCCCCTGGGCCTACAACCCTAAAGAGAAGGAGGAATCTTGTTGAGGTGACAGTGATAGGATAACCTCAAGTTACGCCAATTTGCTTTCCTTTTACCTTTCTTTCAATCAAAGTACAAATTGTGTGATAACATTTTGGCGTCGTTGCCGGGGAACACTGAGTCAATTCTTCGCAAGACGACACTTTTCGGTAAGCCTTTCCTCAAAAGCCTTTACTTTTCAAGCTTACCTGGCGACTCCACTGAGGGTGATCCCCTCATCCCTTTGATAATTTCAAGAAAATTATCTGGCGACTCCACTAATGACAAAGCCAACCATGACTTCTCAATGGGACCCTTGAAATTTCAAATCCCTAGACATGAGTAAAATCCCGGGATACCCT
>SNQJ01S0027704.1:0-18428 GCA_010110895.2 Picea sitchensis
AGGGGAATTCCAGACCCCCCTTTCCATTTTGCCTTTAATGGGGGGGGGTCCGGAATGGTGTGGCGTGTGAAGTGGGACCCATCTCCTGTCACGCCACCCACCGTGTCGTGTTTCCCCTCTCGCCACCTGTACTCCACTCAACCGCGCGACAGGGCCGCTCCTATTGGCCATCTTCTAACCCTGTAGGGATTCGTCCCTATTGCCCAGTTGCTAACCCTGTCGGGGTTCGGCGGTTGCATAGTCAAACGATTCGACATCACTGTAATGCCGAGGCGCGAAACACAAAGAGGCACCATGAATTGTTTGACCTGTGATCATGACCCGCGATCACATGGGAGAAGAGAGAGAGAAAGAGCTAGCTTGCGCTAGGCCTCCGTAGGTAATTCGGTGGCTTTGATTCTGCAGAAATCAATGAAAATTTGATTATGGTAGTGGGTATGTGACATAGATTCCACAGACCTGGTGCTTGGTGACAGGTACGTTAGATCTCAGTCATCAAATCTAAAGGTGGACAGGATATCCACTGTAGATATTTTGATAAAGGTTAGGGGATGTGACCCTGTGACAAACTTAATTAAAAACCCCAAAAACACGGGACCAGTTTAACTAATCCCATTGTAATCACCAACACTAGGAACTCAAACTTTAACCTTTCCTAGAACAACCCCGATATCTGGTGTCCAGTGATGACGTGTTGCCCAACAAGAGATCCACGTGTCATAATGAGAGAGAGCCATGTGTTACCCAATGGTGGTGCCACGTGTCACCTGATGGTGGTGCCATGTCTCACACAAATTTGGCATTTTGGAGGGAGTTCTAGATGGAAATTCAATGTCACATGTCAATCTATAGGAGTGCCACATGTCATGTGGTACAGGCACCACGTGTCATACCATGAATCGGTGGGAGGCTCTTCGAGGTTCCAAGTGTGGACCCAGGTAAAGGAATTTACCCTTTGGAATAATGCCAATTATTCCATGTCGTTAGATCTATACATGCTCATGAACCTATGGGAGGGCCTCTCGAGGTTCCAAGTGTGGGACCTGTGGTAAAGGAATAATCTTCATCTTTGGAATAATGCCAACTATTCCATGCCTAGATCTATCGTAAAATAAAATCCCAACCATAGATCCAGGATCAGAATACATTGAGATTTACCGCTTAATCCTTCAAACCCGTGGGATTGGGTTAATTAACTTCATAATTCATCGAACGCGAGAAGCTTCCGTGTAAGGCCCAACATCTGGGTGTCCTGCATCAAGGGATAAGTGGGTCCACGGTCACGCTACATTTTAGAAGGGACTCGTTGATGAATCAGAGTGACCCAATGGATGACGGTACCTTTGGATACCAACATTAAATCTTCATTGATCTAAGGAGGAATCGATCGCCGCCATTGATTTTATTCAAGATGGGTCAATCAAAGGGATTGTCGGAGAGTTTCGCTGCATAGAGAAGATAGAGGGACATGTGGTCAGGTGCCCGGTGGTTACATGTCATGATTTAGATGGATGACAATTCAGGGTGGACGGTAAGGCCACGTGTTTAGGGTGGCATGACACCACATTGGGGGTCGCAGAGAGGCCCGCACCTCCTGGTGGCTAGTGTCCCTAGATGACATAGGTGACACCACCAACCTAAGCATGCAATGGATAGGTGTCGCAGACCAAGGAGCCGAAGCCCCCAGGAAATTCTCAGAAAGCAAGTTGGCGCTTAGAGGGTCGAGGGTCCTATGAATAGGTAAGTGGAAAGTTCATTGACTTACAACCACATCTACAATTAAGGGTGATGCGTTCTAACCTGCTGATGGGAAATATGGTTTGAGCCCGGACACCGCTAGTTGGCAGTTATATAGATGCATTTAATACAACCCAAAACTTTAAAGGGCCATAAGTTTTGATCTAGAGGTTTGTTTTGAGCAAACTTATAGTCATTGGAAAGTTGTCGATGAGTAGAAGATGATGGTTCCCTCTCGAAGGGATTCAAAGAGGTTTGGAAAAGAAAAAATTAATACCCCATCCCTTTAAAGGTTAATTGGGATTTAAAAGTTAAACTCCCTCCTATGATCCCTATTGATGAATAGACATGCTCGAGGAAGGGTCACCAACCCTTCCTCGGCCTCCTCATTACAATGAGAATAATAATCTTAGGGAACAATGCAAACCCTTCCCAAGCTCCCCAACAAAAACTAATCTAGAGAAGGTTTGGTCGACCCTTTGTTGATATCCCACTCGACGAGAATACAATCTAAGGGAAATTAAAATCTTTTTTGATATAGGTTTCTCTAAATGCTATGAACCATTATTATGTGGTGGTGATGCCATTCTAACATTGACCAACCTCACAATGAGTGCCATTAAACTAGAGTGAGTGATCTAAACTAATCAAAAACTTGTTTCTATAGATATATTGTGTTCAATGAGCATTTAGACGAGCATTTTCAAATCCAAAGTAAATATGCAAGCCTCTGTTCCAAGCCTCTCCTAAAGACAGTTACCCCTAACAATTAGAAAATATTCATTACATGTTTCATGTTTCTTTTGGAATAGTCGAGGATGGAACCAAAGTATAAATAACCATATCTCCAAATATTTGGACCCTAAAACTATCCCTTTTAAACATTTAGTGCCCAATTCGTCTTAAGGAATATGTGTTCCTCGTATTTTTTAGGGACATATCTTTTCATAGAAATAGTCACAAGTTAGATTCCAAATGATCTACAAAATTAACACACTAAAAGGCTAATAATATTATAGTGTTGTAGCCCATATTTTGCATCATAATTGCATGTGGAAGGGAATGCTTGCATATAGATGCAATTTCTTTATAGGTATGGATGCTGATCCAGTATAAGTAGGTATTGGATTGGTACACGCAAGGAAAGTATTTCCTTATTTGTAGCTCTGATTTCAATCCATCAAGGGTTGGAAATTAGTCAAAAAACTATTGATTGAGTGAAGAACATAAATTTTGAAGAGCATCCTAGAAAGAGCTTCATGTCCTCTACAAATTGTGTCAATGCATCTCAAGTAGGAGGTATAACCACATTCATAATCGTGCACCCATAATCCATACAATTACCTTTAGTTTTCCGTGGATATACTAGGAATGAAATTTAGCAAAATTATCATAAAAAACTTCTTCACATTGGCTACAAGTCCACATACACCCCCAAATAACTGAGAACGTTTGGGCACTCTTTGGAACTTGTTGGAATTCCCTAGAATGCTTTTCAAATGGCTTGGAATCACATGGAACGTTTTGGGATTGGTTGCAATTCCTTAGAAAAATTTTAGAACAACCTGGAATGAGATTGAATACCCTATAACGATTTTCGAATGAACTACAACATTCTATAGAAATAGTTGGAATCGCCTGAACTACTAGGAATGCTCTAGAATGATTTAGGAACTACATTGGAATATTCTACCTACTGTTTGAACGAGCATCTCTACCTATGGAAAATTCCAAATGTGGTGATCCAAAATGGCTACATGATCGGATAGGATGTGCCCTGTGTCTTTGGGTACGCCCTTGTTGTGTTGTGACACACGTTGGTTGTGATCTCACCATTTGTGTCATGATGAGGCGATTGCGTTGCAATCTCGCCATTTTTGTCACAATGAGGTGGATTGAACTAGGATGAACCTAGATGGACTTGAGTGAACTAAGATGAGCCTAGTGGAACTCACAGGGCTATAGTTGGAAGGTTGTGTGTTAGCTAGACATAAGATTGGATGGTGGATTAACTACAAGATCGTGTTGGAGGACTAAGTGATGCAAATGATGGATAATTTGGTTGATGCAATAGAGGTACATGTTGTGAGATGAGGCATTTTGGTAAAATGACTTTCCACTTGGGTTCTTGATGTATTATATTTGTTTGGAGAATATAAGTCCATTGGGTAATTATTTGGAGTAATCTCTACTACCCGTTCTATTCCTCATCAAGGTGTGTCACGAGTTAAAACATTTTTTCAGAATTGTCTTAGATTCTTCCCATATGGTTATGGATTGACTCTCAAAAGATTTTGTCCTTTAAATGTTGCATTGCCTCCATGATTTGCATTGTAATGGTGATACCTTTATAGAGACACACACTTCATCTTCCACAGTGTAGTTGATTTGATGAACACTGATGTAGTTTGAGGTGAATAATGATGTCATCTTGAAGTTTTTATATGTCAAGCACATCCTATGACCAACAATCCTATTCATCAAGTAATTTGTTTATGACTGGTTTTTTTTTAAAACTGCTCACTTTTATGTGTTTTTTTTTTTCTTTTACTTGTGACTGGTTTTCTTTCTTAAATTGTCCACTTTTATGCGTTTTTGTTCATTTCCTTTGCTGTGAATACAAAAACAACTTCTTTAGCAAGTAATTTTCTAAACAAGATAATGAGAAATCTATAGTGCTGAGTGGCTCACCATCAATTTGACAGTTTTAAGAATTTAGTAAAAGTCAATAATAACATGATGCAGATTTTAAAATTTCTAGGAAAATATGAGTAAATACCTCTTTAACTGCTAAACACATCACACTTGATGCCATTCTCAAGATGGTGCAATACAATACAACGTGAATGTACCTGGTGGGAATGTTATTTATTAATTCTTTTATTTTCGCATTATTACCATTTGATCTAACCTGAGGAGAAATCAAGATACAGAAATAATGAGGAAAAGAACAAATACAAACAAAAATGCAAATGTATGAACAGTGCAATGTAAAAACATACAATCGAGTTTTTTCGGGACAGAATTTCTTAAAACAGAAATTCAATAAACACAACAATACTAAATTGTGCAACCCTTTCGAATCTCTACTTCATATGGTATCATTTTTTATTGGACGGGGTCAGCGAAATGTGAAAACTGAAACGATTATGTGGAAAACTGTTCTTGGGCCCTCAAAACTGATGCGGTCACGTTTCTCGGTACGCTGGCGCACCTCCGGTTGTGGCGGTCGGGCTTCTGGGCACGCTGGTACACCTCTTCGCTCCTCACGCGGTTCCCGACCAGGCCTGCAGGCTGCGCCTGCGGAACTCAGGGAACGAGGGCGAGCCTCTGTGGGTAACGCTCTGATCATAAGATAACCATAGCTACGGAAGAAATCAAATACCCAGTTTATAGTGATGGCAGAGACCTCTCAAATTCAACAGATTCGGAAAACTGAGATTGATCCGAGGGAGACCCCCAGATCCAATCCGAGACCAGTCCAATACCATCTACATGATTTTTCTCATCTTTGTGATGACCATCTTGTTCCCAAATTCTGAAGCAAGAAGAAGCGCCCTGAGCAATACTCTCATCCTGCAACAGGCTTGTGCAATCATATCTGCCCATGGAATCCAGAGAAAACAGAGATTCTGTACCTGACAAAGGACTCTGAGGCCTCCATAGCTGATCATCCGTGGCTTCAAAGAGAGATCCTCTCAAACAATCCTCCTCCTCCACCTACAGCTTCTGCTGCACAACAACTTCCTTTTCACTACTATTATCTGCAGTAGAGTCTTGGAGATAGTCCAATATATAAGATTGCTCCCTAATAATTGCTATGCTTTGGCTTCCGAAGCCAGCGTTATCCTCCCAATTCATTGGATCCTTCAATAACATCGAATACTCATTCGAAAGCGAGCAAAACTGTGGGAAATTCTCATTACCGGCGTTCTCAGCTTTGTCAAAGACCAGCCCGGCCTCGTACTCCATTAAACGCTCCTGTTTCTGTCTGTAGGAATCCTCAGGCGGATTCAACTCTTGCTCTTCCCGCAGCCGCTTCTTGTTGGCGCTCCCCATATTTGTGTACTGCGGGATAATAAAAGACAAAGGGCAAATTTTATAGACCGCTTCTAGGTCGGCTCGGCTCGGAATTTTATAGACCGCTTCTATCTGAGATTGGGTTTAAAGCAGAGAAAGTGTGAAGGAGATGGCGGTGGATGTGGGGTCCTGTGCAGTACAGGAACACAAGAAACAGGGGGCGTGACACGAAGGCAGCATGGTGAGTGTTTTGCGTTTTTAATTTTATATTTTATATTTTAATAGCGAATTAAAATGTTTTTAGGGGATTTTGAGTGGTTAAATTTGTATAATTTAAGTTATTCAAATTTTTAAGTGAGCAGAATTTATTTATGCATTCAAAAATGCAACTTAAACAATATAAAATAATTATTTTATCCAGATTTACATCTCCGGATTCAGACCAAAAAAGTTCAAAAAAATAAAACATATAACTAACGTCTATTAAAAGGCCTACACCTATTGACAATGGACAGATTTAATAGGGGTTTAGTGTTTAATAAATTTTCTATGGACAAGATTAAATATGGCTGGAATATTCTTAGTAATCACACAAAATAAATGGCTGTGATTTCAATCATTAATTTCCTAGCTATTATAAAGAAATCTGTTTATGTGTTTATTTTTTTACATTTACCTAATCATATTTAAAAATTACTTTGATAGCTAACTGATTACCACGTAACTGATTAACAAAAATTAAAATATTAACACTAACACCAGATAAATGAAACACAATAATTTATTTGTTAATCAATAATAAAATTTAATATATTGTTTTAAGGATTCTTTTCATCTTATCAACATTTTGATCAACCACAATTATGTGACTGTGCTAGTATTTACAAACACACAAACTGATCCCACCTCAATTATACCAACAGCTCTATTTAACTATGGTAGAATTATACCGGCAGCTCTATTTAACTATGGTAGAATTTAGCGGAAGCAAAGACAGATGCAGACGCTGAAACCCATGCCACTAAACCTGGATTGCGTCCTCTTTGTTCGCACGCCACGCTAACTTATTGAAAGGATTACAAAGAGCACCGAAAGTCGGTTATGGTGAAACGACAATAATAACTTTCTGCATAATTTGCGTTGGATTTCCTTGCATGATGAGGCTTCCACACTATTCTATCCACCGAAGCATGAACTTTACACGCCAAGCCAAAAGTAGGTGGCTGACTGTTATTGATCTGTTTTTTTTTCACAACAACATAGCAAACAAAATTGTTAGGTTGTTTCTAAATCCTAATCTTAGTGGGTTTAATTACGCTGAAAGACGTACATCTATTGACAATGGACAAATTTAATAGGGGTTTAGTGTTTAATAAGTTTTTTATGGACATGATTAAATATGGCTGGAATATTCTTAGTAGTCACACAAAATAAATGGCTGTGATTTCAATCATTAACTTCCTAGCTATTATAAAGAAATCAGTTTATGTGTTTACTTTTTTACATTTACCTAATCATATTTAAAAATTACTTTGATAGCTAACTGATTGCCACGTAAGTGATTAACATAAATTAAAATATTAACACCAGATAAATGAAGCCCAACCGTTTATTTGTTAATCAATAATAAAATTTAATAAATTCTTTACCAGCCGATACCTTTTGGCGTTCTCTTGTGTTTTCTTTTAAGAGGTTATAAGTTCAAATTTATAGAGGGTAGGGTATGTATATTTTAATAGATTTTTTCAGTCAAATCTCCTGAAATCTCATACACCAATTTGGTGTATGGCTTGGTAGTAACTTTAAAAATATATTATTATTATTATTTTTTATAGGATGAATAAATATTGTTTTTAATGGTGTTTTTTATTTTGAAAATAAAATGAAGCGTGTAAAATTAAATGGTAGAGATACATTCAATAATAATGTTTTATTTTGATTTTCTCTATTTAATGATTTAATTGTGTAACTATTAATTATAAATTTAAAAATGTTGAAATAAAAAATATGTGATTAACAAATAAAATAGGTCTATATAATTGAAAAATAGATTATGTCTATATAGTTGAAAGATGATAATGCTTATCCACCTTTACTATTCATTCAATGTACTAATAATTTATAAAAGTCGCGAACGATATCACCGCCTTTCCATAACCATTACGGAACAATTTATTTCAATAACATTTGTTAAAAATATGTAAGTTGAATCTAGTGAGATAAAGTTTTTCTTCTTCACTATCTTAATTATTAGTTCATAAAAGAACGGTGGAGTATCTTAATTTTTTAATCTATTCTTATTTTTATTTTTAAATTGCTTCCGTGTACCTCGACAAAAATGCCAACTCTATACTACCATTGAGTACCCACACTATAAGAACCTTCTGATTATTGTACACAGATTTTAAGTCTTACATGCCAATTTCCAAATAGATAATGTGGTCCTTCCATGTAAAGATGATTCATGTGAAAATATTAATTTAATATAAACCGATGTAAACACCTTTTTGGTAATGATTGGACCTTACTTTTTGGCTTAAAGATTTCATAACAAATATTTTTAGAATTTTAATGGATAAAGATGAGCAAGGTAGTTGCAATAATTAGAATTTATATATTCGACCTCAACCATAGTATGGATAGGTAAAGAGTTATATATTATATTGATTTAATTTATTAAAATTGATATTTTTTTAGGATTTTAATGGATAAAGATGAGCAAGGTAGTTGCAATAATTGGTATTTATTTATTCGACCCTCAACCATAGTATAGATAGGTAAAGGGTCACATATTATATTGATTTAATTTATTAAAATTGAAATGATAGGTTTTTTTTAATTTATTAAAATTGAAATGATAGGTTTTTGAGATTTCGATAATAACTACAAATGTATTTGGTTAGAAATATCAAAAGATCTCTCGAAAAGTGTACCAAATTAAATTACAGTGTACCAAATTAAATTTTATTGATTATAATTGAAGAGATGGGAAAATCATACAAGAAAGTAATAAATTATGTCTATATATGATTAATAATTTGATTTTGATATATTCTTATAATATTCATAAACAAGAGGTACAAAATAGCTATGGAAGATGATTCTCATAGAAATTATAGGCACAAGTAAATCCTACTTTATAAGCAACGTCAAAAAATCCTACTTAAGCAACCTCTAATCATAACCAAATAATATTCCTTGTTTCCATAGGAGTTGCAACATTTAACATATATGTAACCACTATACACATGGCTTAGGATTCCTATAAAAGATATGAAGCTTTTACACCTAACAATGTTTTATGAAGAGATAAAATATATTTAATAAATTCTAATTAATTAAATGATATTCATAGGACTTAAACGTATTTTTTTAGATTGAAAGCAATATGCACGTGGAGTTTTCAGAAAAAAAAAATCATTGTTCATTTAACCACCAATCCATAATTTTTGTCAAAGACTTGGGCCAAATGCCATTAATAATGGACAAACCTCTTTATGTTGTAGCAATTCTAGGAAAGTATTTATGGACAACCTTTACAAATCTGAGCAATTTGGAAACAATCTTCTTGCAAAAGGGCTTTGATGGCACTTAGGTACATTTCCAGTGAATGTTGAAAAACATTTGCATTGCTACACCAACAATAGATGATTAAAACCTACTTCATTCTAGGACTAACAAATTCTTGTCGACCAAAGAGTGCACAAAATTTGACACTTCAATACAACTCTTCACAAGAAAAAATCTTGTCAACAATCATAACAAGTACATGTTCTAATCACTGAATATGCCAAATATGTGAAGTGTCGTAGAAATCATCAGTGGTGCAAAAGCAGACCAAGTGGACAACCACCAATTGGAAAAATTGATATTATTATTTGTAGGGAACTGAGTTATGTTTTCCTACAATTTGTGGGTCCAAGCAGGGTTAGTAAATGGAGTCTTGGAGTGGTCATGAAAATTGCAGACACACTTGGATCTACGTCTTCAAAGTTTCCAACATATATTGTTGTGGCATTTGATAAATATGTTGGATCGCAATGAGATCAAACCCAACCAAATCATGGACCAATTCCCCCCATAAAATGAAATAACAATAAACAAACCCCCCTAAACATGGCTTGGGAATTAAATATACATAAATCCCAAGGATTGACATTGGTAACATCGAATGCCAAGGATTGATCTTCACGGGAATGTCACACACTACAACTATAGAAGGAATATAAATTGCACCAACATTCTCCTATGAATATAATGCAAAGATGAAAGATACTTCCTATGTCTTACTCCCTTGAAAGAAAGAGACATGATTGTATTCTTTGTCACTTGTGTAGTTAAAATTTGCAGCCTTGATCACTACCCCATCCCCTGCCATTCCCTAATGCTATAGGGGAGGTCACAAAGTTGTAGCTTCTTTCTATGTTTTAAACATACTGTTATACATGCAATGTTTATCGGATGATACAATTGAGATGCAAATATATCATTGATCGGATTATATTATATGCCTATACATTTGTGCACTAGTATAATGTTTGACAAGGTAATTAGAGGACAAAGCAAATAATATTTAGGGTTTTTCTATTTTAAGAATATATGCATAATTTATCTTACAAACAATTACTTTAAATTTAGTTCTAAATGACATCATTAACATGGTTTTATATTTATTAGTAAGTATTCATGCTTTTCTTTAGATCATTTTAATAACAAATTATGATTATATATTTGGGTAACAGTTATTTTTCTATGTTTTTGTTCTTTTTCAGAGATATTTTTTTATTAATTTTACCCGAAATACGATGAGAAATTGTTGGATCTGCAAATTTGAGTGATTAAATCTATATAATTCGAGTTTCCTATGGGTTTTTCAACAAGTTGAATCCATTTTTGCATTCAAAAATGCAATTTAAATAATAGAAAAATATGATTCCGTATAGATTTATATCCCCAGATTCCAACAAAAAAACAAAAACATAAAACAATTAGACAATGCCTAACATCTATTATTTTATTACATATTTGAAAAAAAATATTGTGCAATTAATTTTTTCATATTATCTTTATTTCATGATTGATTCTCCCAATAAATATAATATTAAAAAAATACATGTAACATTTTCTTTCACCCATTTCATAATTGATTCTCCCGATAAATATAATATTTAAAAAGCATATGTGACCTTCTCTTTCACCCACTTCGAAGGTATACTAGTTAAACACTCATATCTACCTACCGTTTAACTTAAAGAACCATTTAATATAGTTACAAGGATAAAAATCTACATAGAGAGTTGAGTTAGGTAAAGTTTTCCTACTCTCGATTAGTTCGATAATCTTTCCCTACATTATCGAATTTTCTTTTAAGTGTGGCTTAAAGATGTATGATAGAGATCACAACGAAGTGGAGATGGAGATGTTGGACGAGATATTTCAGGGAGACCCACACTATGTTCGATGAGAGGAGATTGATGGCACATGAGAGTGTACTAATAAGACTATGATAATATAAAAATGCTAATTGTTTTAAATGAAAAATAATGTACTCTTTGGGAATCCTTCTCACAATATTTAAGTGATAGGGTTTTCACATGGAATTTGGCAAAGGTGCAATTTTCTGGATAAAGAATTCATCTCTTCAATGTTCATTATAAGATTTTTAACGGGTGTATAATGTTTGTGATGTAATATTGCATTATTAATGAAAATTTAAAATTGATAATTTATATATTTTAAGAGTTTTTTTTGGTAGGAGGTTGGATCTCGAAGGGATTCATAAGTTTCCACGGGTTGTCTATCCATGGTATTGGGATTGAGCTGGCATCGAGTGACCATGAGTAAGAATGGGGTTTACAGTCTTATAAATATGGATATGTGAATTTAAGATATTGTTCACCTTTTTTCTTAAGAGGCTAAGGTACATAATGAATACTTTAGGAGTGAACTCGAAATGCCAATGGAACAAGAGACCAATTATGAGAATGAACAAGTGGTTCAATTGCATCAACTCCTTGAAAAAGAATGACTTGGTGTAACACACTCGATCCCCTCTGTGTCTTGTTTAAGGGATGGGGTACTGTAATTACCACTTTTCTTAATCATCCCAATCTCCTATGTTAGAGCTTCATCATCTTCTTCTCATCAAGAGCTTTCCAACGATGGTTATTTTTCTCGAAATTAAGTTCTAGATTGAAATTTATGGCCTTTCTAAAGTTCCTTGGTCTTCGATCTATATACCGTCGACACGTGGCGTTCACATGACACCTCGACACGTTCACCATCTGTCATGACGACTACGTTGCACCTATGTGGTGCATGTGAAATTTTGCCATCAAGTGGGTCCACACTACACAGAACCATCAGAGATATCTCTCAGACTCCTTCCTAGTACTCGTATGACTTTACCTCCAACATATATGGTATCGAAGAATATCCCTCTTCGATGCCATCCGTCCAGAGCTAGAACGACTTGAGCAGTTCCCTTACTCCGAGACTAGGGTATTAAGGAATATACCTTCTCCTTAATGGACGATCATGAGTGTAAGTTGCAATCTCCCGATAGATGATCGAGATTGATTGGTATCTTAAGGTTCTCCCACTAGGTAGACTCCACTCGACTCATCCACTTATGGGTAAGTGATACCTGTCACTCTAAACTAACATCAGTTTCCCGTTGACAAGCCATGTCAGTTATGAAGTTAATCCTTCATTCTGACAACTTAGACAGGGTTCATGGCGAATCAACGACTGTCTTGCCCTCTCTCCATTGTACGAGATGTTTCCTCCATCAGAATCACACGTCTAGATCATCAGAGTATTTCTTTGAATCCATCAAAGTCATACTCCAAAAGAAGTCGACGCAGAGCCAGCTAGGCTCACGCTCAATCTCTCCACCTACTCATCTACTGACACATGTCTTCACATTGACGCTCCCCGTCAACTCTCACCCTTCCAACTTACTAGTGGGGCTCGTAATGATCAACGATTGTAATTCCATTCCTCTTGCTTACAGATATACGGTTCACACTCGCCTAACTTCAATATCTTTTCATCGGGGTTATTCTCACGGTGCATGAGATTTCCTCCCGAAAGTCTCACTCTGAAAGATTTGATTCAGAGTCCTTCCCACAACACTCTAGGGACTTCTCCGACACATCGAATCTAACTAAACACAGACCAATGGTCATGATCAATTTAGATCAGCGGTGGTAGTTCTTTGCCGACCAACACAGGGTTGACGGAGTCATAACTGACTGTTTAGAGGACTTAGCTTTTTTTCGAGTCTTCCAAGATTTTTGCTTGTGATTTTCGAAGAATGAAGATAATCCTGAAACCTCTACAGAATGTCAAACTTAAGTTTAAGGCCTTGCATGAGGTGCAGACTCTTCACATAGGAAACACATGGGGTGTTCGAACATGTAGCAATTTGTATTCATTCATTTCTATGATTTAACCAATAATTAGCATTCATCACCACATGGTTAGTATTATTGCATTGAAGACATAGGATAAGTATACAAAAAATCTATTGGATTTAAGCATTCATATGCACTAACACACAACTATTTTTCTCTTAAGCGTTCACATAAGTCATTCACAACCAGTTCAATACAAATGAACACTTATCTAATAAAGAAATAATCCAATCCAACTGACTGAGAGAGGACGTGTTTCCTCCCAACCTTAGGCCTTGTTGTAGAGTCACTTCCTGCAAAATGCCACCCCATGATACCACCAATGAAATTGACTCAGCAGGGCTCCAAGTCCGCAATGATCTAAGAAATTTTCTCCCCTTCTCCCTCTGACACAACAGAAGTTTCCACTTCCCACTGAGCTTTGGGTCTCTATAGGTTTATCATGTGGTTTCTCAACTAGATTTCCTCTGCACAAGGGAGACCCTTCTCTGCTCAATAGTCCCTCAACGACCTCCCCTTACTAGTGTCAGTTTATGTCCAGTAAGCATCAAGATGCATCCCACTATCTCTAGTTCGGGAATCTGGGTCATCTCTGTTCAGAGTGATCATCTTCAACTTGGACAAGCTTCCTATTTTCTTCCAGAAAGCTATCATTTTCTTAATCAACACATCTTCCTTCTACGCTCTGTTGCTCGCCTCTCTCCTCCCTTCTCTTCTCTGTTCATCTATGTTTCTCCATCTTCTCTCCTCTACTTCCCACACTTCCTTCTTCCTTCTCCCTCCATTCCCTCAAGCTCTCTGTTGAATCCTGTAAATGTAACCTGTAGTCTGTCCTTTCTCAATCTAAATGGGAAGTTTGTGGTATGTTCTTGTCAGTCATTCAATTGGCCATTCTTTCTACACATGGGACAATTGCAACAACTATTACTACCCAACCACCTTTATGACATTCTCTTTAATGTTCATGTGGTCTCTTCACCAGTCTGGTGTGCTGGTGGTGAAATCATCATGTTTGTAAACATAGATAAGTTTTTTGTGCAAGCTTCTTATTTTCTTCATCGATGCATCTCATCTTCATTTCACTCAACCATCCCATTAGTCCTCTACTTAATCAATTTCCTCTGGTGTATCATGGCCAATACTTATCAAGGTTGTTCCCTCTCAGTCAACAATTTGGTGTTTATATTAAATAAAAATACAATTACATGCCTCATATTATTAACATATGAAGTTTGTTCATAATTACAGTCTTGGGAGAAAGCAGGGTGTTACACTTAGCCCCGATGACATATATACTAGATGTTCATTACTAGAGAGTTAGATGGGTGGTGCATGATGGGTGCACCAATATTTGTCTTGGAATTTCATTTATAGATTGAAAAAAAAAATGACTTAGACACTGATGAAGTATAGACTAGATGGTCATTATTAGAGAGTTAGTTGGGTGGTGCGTAATCGGTGCACCGAATTTTTTTCTTGGAATTCATTCATACATTGGAGTTTATGGCATAGATTTAAGGAGAACTGGATGCCTATATTATTCTGGTTTTGAACGAGAATAATATTTCTCTGCGGTTTTGAACATGAATAATACTTCTTTCCGGTTTTGAAATTATATATCTACGGTTTCGAACAAGAATAATACTTCTCTGTTGTTTTTAAGGATTTATTTTATTTCTAACATTATATATCTGCAGTTTTGAGTGGGAATAATACTTCTCTTTGGTTTTTACCTTTTTTACCCAGAATAATCTTTGTAGTTTCTCCAGAACTTTTGTGCAGTTTTCAGAAATTATTTTTGGCTTCTTCAACCAGTTGAACAATTGGACATGTGAAATGAGGTGAGTCACTTTTTACTTTGATTCAATTTTAATTTAAAATATATTTATTATCTATTAACGTAAAGAGATTTAAATATTTTTTATTTTAAGTTTCACAAGTAAAATTTGATTTGAGAGATAAAGTCAATCCAAAATAATAATTGTTACATTTTTTTCTTCTTTCTCTTCTTTTCAATATGAGCACTTCACCACCTATTCCAAAAACTCGGCCTAACAGGGGCAGGCCCCCCAAAATCACCCTAGAGGTCCTTTACGATTATATGGAATCAGTAGAAAAAAGAAAATAAGAGAGAGATGCCAAAATCCAAATAGAGTTAGAAACATTAGAAAAAAGGAGTGAAGAAAGAGACGTAAAACTCCAAATAGGGCTAGAGGCAATGATTGATAAAAAAAAATTAAAGATACTATTCAAACTCAAATAGAGGATAGATTCTTAGGGTTCAAGAGTGAATTGCAGATAATGAAGGATAAGATTCAAGAAATGTAAAAACATAAACAATCAACCCAAGAAGGAGGGGTTGAAGAAAATCACAACTTGAGAGATAGGATTAAAGAGCTAGAAGAAAAACTAACCAACAATTTGACCCTCAGTAATATGGAAAATAAATGGATATCAAACCCATCAAAGAGGAAATGAATAAGCTAATCGAACTGGACCATGAGCGTAACAAAAGATCCTTGAACCTCATATTTTTTGGTATAAAAGAACAACAAGAGGAGGATACTCTAGAAATGGTAAAAGAAGAATTAAATAATAAATCACAAATTGATACAACTTACCTCATAGAAGCAAAGAGGCTAGGAAAAATAATTGATCACAATGATAGGTTGATCCGTGTCAAAGTAAGTTGTAATGACCATAAATATGGCATACTTAGTAAATCAATGAGCTTAAAAGGGTCAGGAATATTTATAAATGAAGACCTCGTTTCCGAAGACCAAGCTAAATTAAGGAAGGAAGTTAAAAAGGTAAAAGAAGCCAGGAAAGAAGGAAAATGGGAAATAATTAGAAATTGAAAAGTTATTGTTAGGGATAGAGACCAGAAGGATAATAATAAATAGGAATTTGGGACACTCGGGATCCTTTTTTGGAACTGTCGTGGCTTTCCATGGCACAAAGGTCTTATGATAAGTTGGATCCTGAGTGATATTGATATTATCTGTATAGTTGAAACTTGGGTGCATGAGGAGTCTAAGGTCCCTAACATAGAAGGATTTTTCTTATGGTCGGCGTGGAACCAAAAATCCCACCATAGAGGGATATGAGGCATAGCTTGTTATATTAGAAATAACATTTCTCCTCACATTCAACTTCATAAGATTGACCCTCTCAATCAATACATTTGGATAGAAATTTCAGACACCAATGCTAAGAAGATGTATATAGCAATTTTCTATTTTGCACCTATTAATTCTAAATTTTATAAGAAAAACAATATAGATAACAATTGTCCCTATAATAATTTAGAACAAGATATTTATAGTTTGAAAAATGAAGGTAATATCCTCTTGCTAGGAGACTTTAATGCTAGGACTGCAACTAAATAAGCTACTCTTTTAAGTAATGACTCCAACCATAATCCTTTATGGCTAGATGAGGACCTTGTTTTATCTAATAGCTACAAAATAATCTTTTAAGACCTAATTGAGAATTTGTTTGGAACTGAGTTGGTCAATCTTTGTAGCTCTCAATACCTAATAATTTGCAATGGAGTAATGAAGTGGCCAAACTCCAACCACATGACTTGTACTCATGGGCTAGGTAGTAGTGTTGTAGATTATGTGATATCTGATATCCCCGTTTCCAACCAAATAACAACTTTTGACCTTTTAAATGACCATGAGCCTGATCATAAACCTATAACCCTAACTCTAAACTTTTCCATGCATATGAGCGCTATTGAAGAGAATTCTGATAATCAAAGGAATTTGCGCTTTGACAGAAGTAAATTTGTCATTTTCTTAAAGGATTTAAATAGTAAATTAAATCTCCTAACTTATAAGAACAACATTGAAGAACTCTATCATAATTTCACAACTACCCTTTCCACTTCTATTAACAAGTTCTCTTTCGAGGTGTCCTATAAAAAGAATAATATAATGACCAACTCTTGGTATGATAAAGAATGAAAAATTGCTAGGAAATCCATTAGGGATGCTTCTAATGAGTCCTTAAAAATTGATAAGAGCAATAGGTACAAATACCTAATTAAAAGGAAAAAAGGTACTATATCAATAAAAGGAAAGAACAACTTTCAGAACTATATAAGCTAGATCCTAAGAAGTTCTGGACCCAAATTCTAAAACGCAATACTAAAGAAAATAATATGATTCCCTTAAGGGATTGGAATTCCTACCTTAAAAGTATTTACGAGTTCCCTAATGCCATGGACTCCATTCCTATTTTCCCTACAAAGGAATAATTTTTTTCTTTAGATGACATAGAGTTTGGGGTTAAGCGGCCTACAAATGGGAAAGTTAAGGACATTAAAGGCTACCAAGCTGAAATTTTTAAAATCAGAGGGTGAATCCATATCCCTCACATACACAAGCTCTTCAATTTAGCAGTCAAGCAGGGCTTCCCTAAACCTTGGACACAAAGCCTCATTGTTCCTATTTTTAAAAATGAGGATATAAACATTCCCTTTAATTATAGGACCATTATGATCAACCCGATTTTATCCAAGCTTTATGGAATTATTTTGGAAAAGAAGATTAGCATTTGGCTAGAAAGTCACGGTAAAAGAGCTAAAGGCCAGGCCAAGTTTATGAGATATCATTCAACTTTGGACCATATTGTTACCTTTAGGATCATTGCAGAGGAGTTCCACAATACTAAAACCAATCTTTTTTGTTGTTTTGTTGACTTTAGAAAATCTTTTGACATGGTTCCTAGGAAAAACCTTTGAAATAGGTAGGAAAAGATAAAAGTTTCTCTTGAGTTGAAGGATTCCTCAATAAGGATGTATGAGAATGTTAATGTTAAGTTTAACAACACCGAGGGCTGGTCAAAAGACATTAACTGCAATATCGAAGTCAAACAAGGTTGTTCCTTGTCCCCTACCCTTTTTTGGCATATACATTGACAAGTTAGAAGATTGCTTGGAAAAAGCAGGTTGTGTCGGCCCTACTCTCAGTGGTATATTCATCAATCTTCTTCTTTATGCCAATGATATCGTTCTTATGGAAAGGAGTCCCCATGATCTTGAAAACCAACTAAGAATCCTCAAGGAGTTTTTCCCCAATATGGGTATGACTATTAATACTGATAAGACTAAGGTCATCATTATTAAATCCAATAAGATCGCTTATAATACCTTCGTATATGACAACAACAACTTGGAGGAAGTGACTTCATACAAATATCTTGGAATTAATATTCACCACAAGCTCAATTGGAATTATAGCATTG
>SNQJ01S0027704.1:44199-83123 GCA_010110895.2 Picea sitchensis
CATTGATACCATTTGATCCAACTCCGACGAGAAATCAAGAGATAGAGTACCTAAGCAAGAACAATTACAAACAAAAATGCAATATATGAAAAGTGCAATGTAAAAACATACAATCGAGCTTTTTCGGGGCAGAATTTCTTAAAACAGAAATTCAATAAACAGAACAACACTAAAGTGTGCAGCCCTTTCGAATCTCTACGTCATGTGGTATCATTTTTTATTGGACGGGGTCAGCGAAATGTGAAAACTGAAACGATTATGTGGAAAACTGTTCTTGGGCTCTGAATCGATGTCCGGCAGTTGCGGTCACGTTTCTCGGTACGCTGGCGCACCTCCGGTTGTGGCGGTCGGGCTTCTGGGCACGCTGGCACACCTCTTCGCTCCTCGCGCGGTTCCCGACCAGGCCTGCAGGCTGCGCCTGCGGAACTCAGGGAACGAGGGCGAGCCTCTGTGGGTAACGCTCTGATCATAAGATAACCATAGCTACGGAAGAAATCAAATACCCAGTTTATAGTGATGGAAGAGACCTCTCAAATTCAACAGATTCGGAAAACTGAGATTGATCCGAGGGAGACCCCCAGATCCAATCCGAGACCAGCCCAATGCCATCTGCATGATTTTTCTCATCTTTGTGATGATCATCTTGTTCCCAAATTCTGAAGCAACAAGCAGCGCCCCGAGCAATACTCTCATCCTGCAACAGGCTTGTGCAATCATATCTGCCCATGGAATCCAGAGAAAACAGAGATTCTGTACCTGACAAAGGACTCTGAGGCCTCCATAGCTGATCATCCGTGGCTTCAAAGAGAGATCCTCTCAAACAATCCTCCTCCTCCACCTGCAGATTCTGGTGCTCTGCAACTTCCTCACTACCATTATCTACAGCAGACTCATGGAGATAGTCCAATATATAAGATTGCTCCCTGATAATTGCTATGCTTTGGCTTCCGTAGCCCACGTTATCATCCCAATTCATTGGATCCTTCAATAACATCGAATACTCATTCGAAAGCGAGCAAAACTGTGGAAAATTCTCATTACCGGCGTTCTCAGTTTTGTCAAAGACCAGCCCGGCCTCGTACTCCATTAAACGCTCCTGTTTCTGTCTGTAGGAATCCTCAGGCGGATTCAACTCTCGCTCTTCCCTGAGCCGCTTCTTGTTGGCGCTCCCCATATTTGTGTACTGCGGGATAATAAAAGAGAAGGGGCAAATTTTATAGACCGCTTCTAGGTCGAGTCGGCTCGGCTCGGCTCGTAATTTTATAAACCGCCTCTATCTGAGATTGGGTTTAAGGCAGATAAAGTGTGAAGGAGATGGCGATGGATGTGGGGCACTGTGCAGTACACGAACACAAGAAACAGGTGGCGTGACACGAAGGCAGCATTGTGGGTGCTTTGCGTGTTTACTTTGAATTTTTTTTTAGTTTTTTGGTTTTTTTTTTTTTTTTTTTAAGATTTTGCTCGAAATTATGTGAGGAATAGTTGAATCTGCATATTTGAGTGGTTAAGTTTGTATAATCCAAGTATTTTAAGGACATTAAATTTATTTATATATTTAAAAATGCAATTTAAATAATAAAAAATAGTGATTTTGTCTAAATTTACATCGCCCCACAAAAAAAACCCCAAAAATAAAACGTTTAGCTAAAAACCACACAAACTAAAACCCATGCTGACACGGCAACTAACTTAATAACTTAATAACTTTTTGCATAATTTGCGTTGGATTTCGTTGCATGATGAGGCATTCCTTAAGTCGGTATTGTGGATGTTATCATTCCACACTATTTTATCCACCGAAGCTTCAACTTTACAAGCCAAACCAAAGTCGGTGGCTGCCGGTTATGGATATCCCTCTCTCACATCAATATACCGAAGAAAACGATATTGTTAGATCACCCCTAAACTAATCCTACTTTGGTAGGTTGGCTGGGTATTTTTTTATTATTAATGAGTATAATATAATTTTTGTTTTTATAAGTGTTTTTTATTTTTTATTTTGCAAATAGTAGCCAGAGTGTCAAATTTTATTTTGACAATTGTTTGTATTTTGAAAATAGGAGGGAAGGTGTAAAATTGGAAGATGGAACTTCTTTTTAATCTCTACCATCCAATAAAATTAGTTATTTTATTTTTAATTATAAATTAAAGATATTTATATGATTAGGAGATAAGAGATGTCTAGTTGATTGATAAAGATGTTTATATAATTAACACATTAAAGATGTCTAGATGTTTAAATGATTCATAGATAATGATGCTTATTAACATTCACCATCCACTAAATATGTTAATAATTTATAAAACTTACAATGATCTACCACATATACTTAATACTAAATATATTAAATTAAATCAAATAAAGTTTTCCTTCTTTATTATCTTTATCTTTATTAGTTTATAAAAAATAATATTAAATATTTATTATTATTATTATTATTAATAAATACCTTTTTAAATACTTCCTCTACCAATATACTTTATTCATGCTTACGTGTCACTTTACAAAATTTATTACCATTTAACACCCACATAAAATATGAGAACCTTATTGTACACATAGATTTTAAGTCTTACATGCCAATTTCCAAATAGATAACGTGGTCTTTCCGTGTAAAGATGATTCATGTGGAAATATTAATTTAATATGAACCGATCGATTCTTCTCGAAATATTAATTTAATATGAACCGATCAATTCTTCAACGTATCGTAAAGGTAAATCATTTTACTATTTGGTAAGTACCTCATTGATAATCATTTAAAATTATTTTATATAAATTGTTTATAAGATCAATTATATATATCTTTAACAGATCTAGATATTTCTAGCATTAAATATAGTATGTGTAGAATTATGTTGAAATATATAAGAAATAATAATTTTGTGACTTTTTTTTATATAGAGTAAGAGAGTCCTAGGGGTAGAGTAGTGATTAAGGATGTAAATTTTAATTGTGTAAGTGACAAAGAATATATTGTGTGTCTCTTTTTTTTTGGATGAGATATACATAATATCTTTTATTTTTGCATGGTATTTTTAGGAAAATGTTGGTGTAATATGCATTCCTTTTATAGTTGTGGTGCATGACATTGTAGTGAAGGTGTCTCGTCGCTTGGATGTTGAAGCATGCAGTGCATATCTTACTACATTCTGTGTCAATAACATTAAAGCTAAAGATATGACAAGATCCCTTGCCATTGATGAAGGTGCATTGAGTAGATTTTGAAAGTACTCAACTTTCATTGTGTACTCATTTAGGTGTGGATTAAAATATTTAATAGGGGTAAAGCTTGAGGTTGTTTCATGCGAATGAGTATAGTCGTCACATCTCTTCTCAAAGATACAGTTGCCACCATTCTAGTGAGTCTTGCATTCTGTATTTTTACAGTCACTTTACAATTCGTTCATTAATAGAAATCAAATATTGTTGTATTTATTTGTTTCTGTCAATTTTCATGATTCTTTCATAATAGTATCTTTGCTTTCATTTTGTTCCAAACATGATCCAGATCAATTACTCATATTACATTAAATTGGCAAAACAATATGCTTATTAAAATTCTAAATCATTTTTAAATTTATTTACTTTCATATTAATTAAACTTATAAAATATGATATAACTGTAAATACCTCTTATATTTGTATATAGAGATCAATGTGCATGAATATTAGATTAAAAGGGAGATATGGAAAATGTTGTTAGTCCTCCTCATCAATCCAAAGAATTTTGCGTAAAAATGTATGGCGTTGGTAGGCAGTCCATCTGCGACTGACAGTGGTTGGTTCTACACATCTTGGTAGGTGGAGGATTAAATTCTGTATCAAATTGATTACCGACCTTTAAAGAGGGCATGTATCTAGAAGAGTTAGTAAGGATTGAACTCAAAATGATTTTCATTCTTATTGGTTTCAATGAAGGTTGTCATCTTTGTTGGGGGATATTGTTGTTGGGTGTTTCAGCTAATAACAAAGAATGCTCTTTCTTTCTTTGGAATTCACTTGAAGAAAAAGTAAGGCTATTTAGATATAGGAAAAGATGGGAAAAACTAAGATGTTCCGATTTTATTCTTTGTGCAATTAATGGACATGAAAACAATCTTGGGCAGATGGAGATGTTTTCTACTTCATTTTTTGCTTTATTGATTGTACTCTATATCTTTGATGGTTCATCTGTGTTAGTTTTGGTTTACCTTGAAATTTGTAAGCATTTTTGTTTTCATGGAAACTACATTTTACTTTTTGTGAAGATGTAGATAATCCAACATTACAAATGGTTGACTAAATATAAAACAATATGCTAACAAATTTGTCATCATTCAATGTACTCTAGTTATCTGTGTTGCTAACCTTACTCTGAAGTTGATATGAATTTTCTAAGGGGTAAAGGAATTCAAATCTTCCAGATTGGAATAATAGGCTATAAGGTCAACGACTTTCAAAACCTTCCTTCTTTCTTTAATTTAGAGAATTTTCGAAAACCTTCCTTCTTTCTTTAATTCAAAGAATTTTCGAAAACCTTCCTTCTTTCTTTAATTTGGAGTTGTTTTACGAAACTCTTTTTTTTTTGTTTACAAGCTTTGAATGCAATATTTTTTTGTTGGAAAACATATCCAAGCATTCCTTCGATAATCATGTAGCCTTATTCAAATAAAATCATATGAAGTAAATGCATACCTTGTAAGTTGGACCTCTTAGTAGCTCATAGAGTAAACAACTAAGTCAATAATATTTGGCCATACAGGTTAGATATTTTCTCCAAAACCCCCGAAGAGGCCCAAACCCTCTCTGAAAAGGGGCTAGAAGAATTTATATACGTTGAAGACGATTTCCTCTACAATTTTGAGGTTTTGTTTCTAGTTTTTATTTTTTTATTTTATTTTTTATTATTTTATTTTTTTGTCAATTATGGGAAGAGTCTCTCTTTATTGGTGCATCAGAAATATTATAGCTCTAGAATCTTGAAAGAACTTGGATGAACCCCTATGTTTTTTTCAAGCTCCAAGAACTTGAGCATTGATGTATTGATTTGTATACAACTTTACAAAAAAATTGATGATTGTCTTTAAACTTACACACAAAAGGTTTTGTAACTGGTTCACTTCATTTATGTAACTGGTTTTCTTCATTGTTGATTGTTGTGAATCATGTTGGCCCCAAACGGATTTGAATGCATGACCTGGATGATCCCACTTGTCTTAGTGCACCCAGATCAAACATCTATATCACTTGCAAGCCTGCTCACCACTCTCAACAATGTCGACTTTCTTCTCTCGACCCTATTACTCCCAACACCGTTCCCTTCCTTATGTCAACCAACATTTGACAACAAGTTTGTCCCTCTATATTCCCCTTAAGATCACCATTTCCTACAATCCCSTCCTCCAGATCCTCCTGATCGATTGATAGCCATARTTTTTCATCTCCCAAAACATTACAACGCAAAACCCCATGATAAAAGTAATGGTAAATAAATAAAAATAAAGTATATATATATATATATATATAAACATGGTGCAGGGCAACAAAATAATGAAGAGAACCAACCTACATATGTAGTGTGTGGTCTCATCTACCGATAGTGTGTTGAGTACAACTACTAGAAAATGTGGCTTCCAATAAATGTACGAGTGGGGATCATTTATTACAGAGACAAAGAGTGCAAGTGAAATATGCCACACAAAGAAGGAAGAACACCAAAATAGGAAGGAAAAACACCAAAATAGGAGAAGGAAACATCATAATTGCTACACGTGGAAGGGACGTGAAGGGTTCAATACATGGATGCTACATAACATAGTTCAATACATGGTAGGGTTCAATAGGATGCAGATGGATGACATGTGGCATGGTTCAATAGGAACAAAGAGCTGACAAAAACCTCCCCTTAAAATAATGCCTTCCGCTTAAAAATATATTTAAGAATTTTAATGGATAAAGATGACCAAAGTAGTTGCAATAATTGCAATTTATATATTTGACTCTCAACCATAGTATGGATAGGTAGAGGGTTATATATACACATAATATGTTTTCGTGACGAATAATCATCTTTAGTTGCAATCATATTGATATAGGTTTTTGAGATTTTGACACTGAAGTACATATCAATTTGGTTAGAAATATTAAAAGACATCTTGAACACTACCTAATTTTTTATTTACTAAGATATGGAAAAATAAAATAATAATAATAATTTATGTAAAAGTACATGTATATTATTTTAAATCAAGAACTTGTATTTAACACGGTTTAACAATATTTATAAGAAAGAGATATAAAATAACCATTGAAGATGATTATTCAAGGCAGTTAAGGTACATGCAAATACATTAAAGAAACCGTGTTTTGTCAAAAAAACATTTAGTCACATTCCAATGCTATTTCTCGTTTTCATTGAAGTTGCAACGTTTAACATACATGCAATCATTATACATGTAGGGTTTAGAATTCCTATAAACAATATGAAATTTTTAAATGTTTAGATGCTAATAACATTGTTTCAAGAAAAGATAAAACATATTCAATACATTTTAATTGATTAGATAAGTTTCATAGGACCTAAATTTATTTTTCTAGATTGAGAGTTATATGTGCAAAGGGTTTCAAGAAAAAACCATTGTTCATTCAACCACTAATCCATAATTCTTGTCAAAGACTTATAATTCTTGTCAAAGACTTGGGCCAAGTACCACTAATAATGGAAAATCCTCTTTATGCAGTAACAATTCTAGGAAAGTATTTATGGACAACCTATACCATTGAAATCATATTGGAAACAATCCTCTGGCGAAAGGGCACTCGTCACACCTAGGCCCATTTCTGATAGATGTTGAAAAACATTTGCAATGCTACACCAACAATAGATGATTGGAACATCCTTCATTCTAGGACTAACAAATTCTTTTCCACCAAAGAGTATACAAAATTTGACACTTCAATACACCTCTTCGCAACAAACAATATTTCCAACAATAATAACAAGTGCATGTTCCAATCATTGAATAAACCAAATGCATGAAATTCCATAGTAATCATCAGTGGTACAAAATCACACCAAGTGAACGACCACCGTTAGGAAAAAATGATATTACTATGTGTAAGGAAATGATTTATGCTATCCTACAATTTTTGGGCCCAAGTAGAGTTAGTAAATGGAGTCTTGGAGTGGTCATGCAAATTTCATACACACCTAGATCTACCCCTTCAAAGTTTCTAGTATATGTTGTTGTGTCATTTGATACGTTGGACCGACATAGGACTAAACTCAACCAAATTATGTACCAATTTCCCCCATAAAATGAAATAACAAGAAACAAATCCCCTAAACATGGCTTGGGCATGAAGTATACATAAATCCCAAGGATTGACATTGGTAACACCGAATGTCAAGGATTGAATTTCATGACAATGTCACACACCACAACTATAGAAGAAATGTGAATCACACTAGCATTCTCCTATGAATGTTATGAAAAAATCAAATATATTTCCTGTGTCTCACCCCCCAAAAAAGAAGAGGCATGACTATATTCTTTGTCACTTGCATAGTTAAAATTTCCAAACTTAATCACTATCCCACTCCCTATCATTCTCTAATGTTGTAGGGGAGTTGACAAAGTTGTAACTTCTTCTATGTTTTGAACATACTTCTATATATGTAATGTTTGATCAAATGATACAACCTGAGTGGGTCTAATGGTTAAAAACATGTGTTTCCTCCTGAGAGATCACAAGTTCAAATCCATAGGGGGGTAGGGTATGTATACCTCCATAGACTTTAACTGTCAAATCGTTGTAATTAGAGGACAAAACAAGGACTACCTAGGGATTTTTTGTTTTGAGAATACATGTATAATTTATCTTGCTAACAATTACATTCAATTTAATTCTAAATGACATCATAAACATGATTTTGTATTTACTAATAATTATGTATTTTTTTCTTTATTACATTTTAATAACAAATTATGATTTGATATTTGGATAATGAATAATTCTCAATAATATTTGGAATTAAAAAATGTATCCATATAATATTTTATATCTCTATTACATTTATGAAAAGATTATTATAACATTAACTTTTTCATATTATCTTTATTAGTCCCTGTCGTAGGCATAGAGGGACTATAACGATCGATAATTAGTTGACCTCCTATTAGTTTTTCCTTTGACCACAAATATTTGCATAATATTTAATGTTGGAACTAGGGAACAAAAAACATTGATTTTTATATAATAAAAAGTACCATATATGTCATGATCTGATTGGATAACAAATTAGAGGTCTTATTGCCGACTTCACTATTCTTAGCATATCCAAACTTTTTGATTGTATACGGTCTTTTTTAATCATATATTTTCTTATGCATTGCTTGAAGGTGGATTAATGCTAGCATTAGTTTGAATGTTTGTCTTAGCATTTTTTGCTAGCTAAATTTATCCCATTGTTTGATATGCTAGCGTATCCAAGGTTTGTCTATTTTTTATTATTATTAAGTAATTAATGTACTTAAAGAGGCCTGCCACACACATTCTTTCTTAAATGTTTACACACCACGAGGACTAAGAGCCTTAAATGTTTACTTAACATGTATATCACGGGAATAGGCTCGACATGAGAAATAAAAATAAATTTGAATAAAATTTAACAAAACATTATCACATATTAATAATGAATACGATATTTAATATTAATATTATAGGATAGATCTCATAAATTTAATTTATAGTTTATTTATTAATATTAATATAAAATAGTATATACAAGTATATATCAATTTTAACTCTAGAGTCAATAAGGATCAATTTCTAGGTACAAACCTTTATTATCATAAACAAAATCAAAATTCCAAACTTCCAAATTTACATTTTAAAAAGTTAAAAATAATATTGAATAAAATTTAAATAATTGTTTATACTATTCTTTCAGTAAAAAGTGTTATAGCATTATATAAATTACTAATGTATATGACAGAAATGTTGGGTGCAACATGTATATCACGGAAAAATGAAAAATAAAAATAAATATGAATAATTAATTGAATAAAATTTAACAAAACATTATCACATATTATTAATGAATACCATATTTAATATTAATATTATAGAATAGATATCATTAATTTAATTTATAAATCTTGGTATTCAATTTAACAAAACATTATCACATATTAATCATGAATACCATATTTAATATTAATATTATAAAATAGATATCGTTAATTTACTTTATAATTCTTGGTAACATTTACCCAACATGTCTGAGCCTTAAATGTTTACTTAACATGTATATCATGGAACACCTTGGACATGAAAAAATAAAATTGAATAATTAATTGAATAAAATTTAACAGAAACATTATCACATATTAATATGAATACAATATTTAATATATATTTATTTTTTATAAGTAGAGTTTGTATTAAATATAAAGAGTCCTTCTCGAACCGGATCAGTACATTAGAGTTGACCTGTTGTAATTACTGAACTGCTCCGTGGGGAGAAACCAGTTCAGCCAACAGTATATAGCAAGTAGCAAAAAAAGTTCTAACAGTGCTATAGAAAGCTAGATTTTTAACTACCATGAGAGCCACGAGAACTAAAGTATGGGACAAGTATAGTAGAATATGGAACATACTCGCGCAAGATGCCAGGCCAGGGTTCCTCAATAGCCAGTGTCCATACGGTCCATTGCATATGCAGCAGTAGCTCTTGTCTTGGGGCACTTGGATGTGGCGTCCCTGGATTTTCCTCTGCGCATTGCTTGCCCAGAAGCGCAATGTAGATCTCCTCCTTAGGTGCTTGCCAAGGTGCATATGCAGCGAGGCACTCATGGCCCACAGTTGCCTGCCTTCCCTGGGATGGCATACTGTGTGGAGGCGTGTGGCCCCTTTCCTTTGACAGCTGGAGTTCTTGGAGAGCATCCACGGGGAGTACTCGGGGAAGTTTGGAGGGGTGGCTAGGAGGCGGAGGGAGGGCAGGCGTCCCTCCATGTTGGACAGGCGGAGATCCCCTCCACCCCTCGAACTCGAAAACTAAAGTCATGGAGAATGGTAGTGTTCACTTGTGACAGTGGGAGAGGCGTCTTTAAATTGTGGCCGAGGTCCGACTGTAGTGGTGGGAGGAGGAGGAGTCATTGGAAGGCCGATGGAAGGCCGGTAGTGTCGAGGAGGGTGTCAGCAACAACCATGGTATCGGACTGGTGTGGAAGAACAGGCGGGGAGGATGTCGCGGGAAGTGGGTAAGGTGCCATGGAGGAGGCCAGGCATTGAACATGCGATTGAAACATGAATTTCGACTCTCTGAGGAGAAGTCTGGGAGGCAAGATGTGGGAAGCGCCCGAAAAGCCATGGCGGAGGCCAGAATCAAAGGCACAACGCAAGCGAGGCTGAGATGGGTTGCGCGTGACTGCTCATAGAGGCCGATTAGAGAGGAGGTGGAATTAATGCCTCGCCATCCAGCTTTTGAATGCGAGGTTAAAAGCACGGGGGTGGTGGTGCGTGGGGGCGCGAGGCAAGCATGGCTCAGGTGCTCAGCCTCCCAACTTCACCCACACCTTGCCAAGAAGTGGCCATAATGTCACCCCATCCGGGGCAATACAATATTTAATATTAATATTATAAGATAGATAACATAAATTTAATTTATAGTTTATTTATTAATATTAATATAAAATGTAAATGTGATGATGATGTTGATGATTAGCGTCCACTAAGACCCAATTGGTTTATCCCGAACCTTAAGAGGGGTAAGTGATTACTGTGATTCTTTAAATTTTGTTTATGTGCTTTCGAAAAAGCATTAAGAGAGATGCTTTCCAAGATCACCATGCTTTTGTTGAGTTAAAGAGTTGGGAAGGTTGGTAGTGTGATAAATATTTTGAAAATGAGATCTAATATGGGTATGATTTGGACAATCTAAAGAGGTGTTTTTCATCTTCAGCATTCTTGAAGTGTCACAAGGTGACACGCTTTTTTCATCAATGGCGTTTGAGGTGACCAATGCCCAGTTTCACTATGGGCTTGTGAGAATTTGTTCTTATCTGTAATGCTTATTTTTTCTTTACACTTGGCAAAAGCGATAGAGAATTTTGAGCTTCTAGATTAGGGTTCATTACATCTTTATAATACCTTAATTTTATTTTTCTTCTAACTCTTTATCACACCACATTTTCTCCTTAAATTTTGATTTGGCCATTTTTTTAATAGTATCTTTGATACGCAAATGGTTTCTTCCATGATTCCCCAAAAAGTTTAGCCAAGACCCGAGGCGTCTTTATGCCATCCTTTGCTTGAGTCGATGGTGGACATGACAAACACGGCAATTTTAGGTAACCTCTTCTCTTCCATGTTGTTTAAATTGTTCTTACACATTATGTATCTAGTCATGAACATGTGATCTCAATGGGGCTTTTTCTAAGAGGATGATGGGATAGAGCATATTTCCTTTAATTTTGAGATTATAGGTTATAAATTATTTTGTATTTTCTCTATCTTTCTCCAAGATTCGAGAGATACCACAGCCCCGGACTTCACATCCATAAAAAATGAGGTGTAAGAGTCTCAAAGAGTATTTTCTTCTTATCCCAACTCAAAAGATCGTGGTTACAATTATTTCAAGCCCATAATAAGCTTTCCATCCCAATAATCCTTTTCTCAATGCTATAATTCAAATTGAGCTTACGGTGAATATCAATTCAAGATATTTGTATGGTCACTTCCTCCAAGTTGTTTTTGTCATATACAAGGTATCATAAGGGATCTTTTGGATTTAATAATCATGAACTTGGTCTTATCATTATACTTGGATCCATACCCATATTGGAGCAGAAATACTTTGGGATTCTTAGTTGGTTTTCAAGATCATGGGGACTCCTTGCCATAAGAGATGATATCATCCCGGAATAAATAAGAAGGGTGATGACTATACTAGTGAGAGTGGGGAGCCATTTTGACACTTCTTTCCAATCATTCTTCTAACTTGTCAGTAGCCAAAGGGTAGGGGACAAGGGGACAACCTTGTTTGACTATGATATTCTGAGTTAATCTCTTTTGACCAGCCCTCAGTGTTTAAACTTAGAAATAACTTTCTCCTACATCCTTATTGTAGTAGCCCTCAAATCGAGAGGCACTTTATCTCTTCCAACCTATTTCAAGGTTTTTCCTAGGAACCATTCCAAAGATTTTCTAAAGTCAACAAAACAAAAAAGATTGGTTTTAGTATTGTAGGAACTCCTTTGCAATGATCCTAAAAGGTAACAAGATGGTCCACCCGATTGAATGCTATCTCCTAAACCAGGCTTGGCCTTTCTTTGTGACTTTCTAGCCAGAGGCTAATCTTCTTTTCAAAATAATTCCATAAAGCTTGGCTAAAATCGGGCTAATCATAATGGTCCTATAATTGAAGTGTTTCCTATCCTATTTTTAAAATCTGAGAACAATGAGGAAAACTGCGTCTAGGAGTTTAGGAAGCCACAGCGGTCCCTAAATTGAAGAGTTTGTGTATGTGAGGGATAAGGATTGGCCCTCAGATTTTAAAAAATTTCATCTTAGTAGCTAACTTCAATGTCCTTAGCTTTCCCATTTGCGAAGTTGCTTGACCACGAACTCTATGTCATCTAAAGAAAAAACTTCTTCCTTTGTAGGGACAATAGGAATGGTGTACATGGCATTAGGGAACTTGTAAAGACTTTAAGGTAGGAATTCAGTCCTTAAAGGGAATCCTATTATTTTCTTTGTATTTCATTTTAGAATTTGGCTCCAAGCTTCTCTTAGTATCCAACTTGTATAGTTGTGAAGTTGTTCTTGCCTTTTATTGATATAGTATCTTTTTTCCTTTTAGTGGGGCTTTGTATGTATTGATCTTATATCGAGTTTTAAGGACTCGTAGAAACATCTAATGGATTTCTAGCAATTTTATATTCTTTATAATACCAAGGGTTAGTTGTTCTATTACTCTTTTCTGAGGGACACATTGAAAGAGAACTTGTTAATAAAATTGGAAATGGTAGTTGTAAACTTATGATAGAGTTCTTCAATATTGTCCTTATAATTTGGGTTTTAATTTACTATTTAAATCCTTTAAGAAAATGTCAACTTTACTTTTGTCAATATGAATTCCTTTATTAGAATTATCTTCAATGGTGCTCTATGCATGGAAAATTTTAGAGTTAGGGTTAAGGTTTATGATCAGTGGAGTCTCATGGTCATTTAAAGGTCTAAAGTTGTTATTTGGTTGGAAACATGGATATCAGAAATATCACAGAAATCTACAACTCTACTACCCAACCCATGAATACAATTCATCTAGTTTGAGTTTAGCTACAAGCTACTCCATTGCAAATTATTGGGTCTTGAAAGGAGGCTACTTGTAGAGCTTGACCAACTATGTACCAAATAAATTATCAATTAGGTCTTGAGCTTCTTTTGTAGCTATTAAGATAAAACAAGGTCCTCATCTAGCCATAAAGGATTATGGTTGGAGTCATTACTTAAAAGGGTAGCTTGTTTAGTTGAAGTCCTAACATTAAAGTCTCATAGAAGGAGGGTATATTACTTTCATTTTCAAATTATAAATATCTTCTTCTAAATTATTATAGGGACAATTTTTATCTAGAATTTTTTCTTCTTATAAATGTATAATTAATAGGTTGAAAATAACAAATTGCTATATACATCTTGTAGCATTGGTGTCTAAAATTTCTATCCAAATGTATTGATTAGGGGTCAATCTCCTTATGAAAGTTGAATGTGAGGAGAAATTCTCTTTCTAATATAACAAGCTATGCATCCATATTCCTCTCGTTGGGATTTTTGTTCCACATGCGATCATAAAATTGAAGACTTGAAACTTGAATAATTGTACAGAGTGAAATGTTATGTGTTTAAAAGCTCTTGGGATCAATTTGCAACACATAGAATAAGGATTATTTATGCAAAATACACATAGGCAATACGTGTAAACAGGCTGAACATCGGTACATAAGCCACATCAATTTGATAAAGGTTCACCCCTCTCTTGGTTTACATCTCTTGGTCTAGCTTCCATTGGATCATTATTATTAAATTGATCAAAGTGCTCAAAAACATGCCTTATGATGCTCAAAATGACAAACAGACTACTCCAATGGATTCAAAATGTCCAAAAAAACCCCTAGCTAGACTTTTACGACACCTCAATCGACCAAAAAATGAAGAAGTTAGGCCTCTTTGGAAGTCTCCCTCTTCAACTGTGTTGTCTACGGTTCTACAAATTGCACCCTTGCTTAGCAAACCTAGCTCACACACTCATTTAAGCGTAAAAACTTGTCACTGGGTGCAACCGTGCCAATGGTGCAGATTGTAGGACGGTTATGGGTGTGCCAGGCCCTAACCGCCTCGGCGTCTGGACACATGGCGCATAGGACCAAGGGCTAGGGAAAATGGTTAGGTCGTTGTATAACTTCCGCGCCACCGATCAAACCACGAGTTATACATATTAACCATTGGTTATGGTTACCCCGCGTGCATGTTTATTACAATGGCAAAATATAGCATATATGTTATCGCGTTTATAAATCATGGCATACCATATTATATAGCGGTTATATATTAATAAACTATAGATTAGAGGCTAAGAAGCCGGTCCGCTATCCGTGTAATACAGCGATGAATTCAAATGAAATTACAGCCATATATCAAATAAGAATTGAGTTGTGGCCCAATGGCTAGGTTGTCGTGTGAAGTCGTTAAGTTTTGGGGAGGTCGAGGTGAACCCAGCGGACCTCCCCACCATATATTTTACACAACAATTATTAACCTGTCATATAGGGACACGTGGCGCAAATGTATTAGGCCATGTGTCCGCACCTTATCAACCACTTATGACACATGTCAACACCATACTCACCAACGATCAACCAACCAGCAGCCGCCACATCACCTCCGTACGGTCATACGGTCCTGCCGCGTCCGCGATGCGGTGTCGCGAACTGCTTCTGGGGCGGTATACAGTCAGCATCCCTAAATTTTGCATGTTTGGCTTGGCCGACGGATCGTGATATCTCCTCATAGGACTCCTTTGCGAGAAGTAAATGCTGCGCCCGATCGAGGAAAGGCAGGCAGAATGCAAATGAAAGCCTTTTTTTTCGTCGGATTCCGAGCACTTTTGAAAATTGAGCAAAATTTGATCCCACACCTCCCCATTGGGAAGCTTTTGGACCTCAAAAGACTATCTTGAATACTATGTGAAGATGAGGGTATAGTTTCCTCACACTTCCAACCTCAATCCACTTAGCCTTGCTTGGATTAAGATCCCGCTTTAAGATCAACTCGCAAATACTCCACATTTCCCTCTCTTGAGGATTAGCGTCCTCACATCCAGAGTATGAATTGTCTTCTGTGATTCGGTAGATACTGCGGAAAAATCATCTATGGAAGGAATAGACGCTTTCCTTGATCATCAATCAGCGGAGGCTCATACAACTTCAAATTCTCAACGTGCTTTCTTGCATACATCACGCGCATATATGGAGGCAAATCTAAGCGAAAAACATTGTTACCAATCTTGCCGACAATTTTGAAGGGACCATATTGAATTGGTTTCAACTTTTTTACCTTCTCCTTTAAGCCTCTCGCGCTGATGTATGAACGCGCTTCATCACCAACCCGGCTGTGGTCAACTCGATGCTTGTCATGTCGCTTTGTACTTGGCCTGACTATTCTCCAACTGCTCTTGCACCACGGTGTATCGATTGGATTTGTTCAATGAACTTCTATGACCGATCAATATCATATTGACCATCATCAACAATATCTTTCCCAAAGGCCGAAATCTAAAGGTGACTTGGGCAAATAGCCAAAAGCTTATGTCTCAAATGGCGGCGTCGAAGAGTGCTTGGCTTGATTGTACGCATGTTGAGCGTAGTGTAAATGTTCATCAAAGCTTAGGATGCTTGTTGCAATAATGCCGCGAAGAAGATGTACCATATACGATTCTGCCTGCATTACGACCACGTAATACGTACGCGGATGGAAATCATTAGCTCTTTTCAACGAGGTGTCCATGAGGTGCCCATAAACTTCGACCAAAAACTTCCAACAAATCGAGAATCGATCAGAAATGATGGACTTAGACCGAACCAAAATGCACCCAAACATTTTTGAAAAAACAAAGCTGTGTCATTTGTTCTGGCATTTACCTTGTAAGAGGCATCAAAATACACATCTTGCTAAAGCGATCAACCACAACATATAAAGATAATCATGACCTCTTCACCGACATGGGTAAACCACCAACAAAATCCAGCGGAAATACTTTCCAAAGGTGAAGAGGCTGGAAGTGGAGTGTACAAACCCAACTTTAGATTACTTGGTTTACTTGGCCAACACTAGCGAACATCCCGAACATATCATTGAAACACTTTCATTCATCTTAGGCCCGATGGCGGTATCTTTGCAAGTTGCCAGCAATGCCTACCACCAAAATGACTGACAATAAAGAGAAGAATGCGCTTCTCTTATGATGTTGGTCTTTCTCCTGTGGAATACACAACTTGCCAAGATGATACAAAGTTATTGTACAAATGATAATCAATTCTTCAACATGGTTAGTGGCACAAAGTTTCATACACTTCCTTAGTCGACATCTAAAGTATATTGTTCCACATAACTTTCATGCATTATAGGACTACGCTTAAGAATAAATGAAGCACTAAAAATAGGCCTATAAAGCATATCGATTGACTTTGCTAAAAATGCCATACCACTTATACTGACCAGCAGATAAAACTGATGAAAACCATCCATCCGAAGTGCCTAGCTAACGTGGCTTTGATTGTGATTGTAAATATTGCAAAGGTTGATGATACGTGTGAATAATGGTTTCTTTCCCAACAAATAATGCTTGCCATTTCTTAACACTTTGAACCAATGCATATAATTCCTTATCATAAGTGGGATAATTGAAAATCGCGGCACCATTAAACGTCTCGAATGAAAACAAATTGGCTTACAACACTGAAGCAAGACTGCTCCCATCACATAATTACCTGCATCTGTTTGGATTTCAAAGGTTGTCTTAAATCTGGAATTGCAAGAACCGGTGCTGAATTGATATTTTCTTTCAAATTATCAAAATCTGACATTTGCTTGCCTCCCCATTGGAAACCTTGCTTGACACTTGTCACAACATGTAGTGGAGTTGCAATGAATGAAAAGTTAGCGATAAACTTTCTCCGGTATTGGGTTGCTCCCAAAAACTTCTTACCTCTGTCACATTCGCTGGAGTGGACCATTCCAAAATAACTTTAACTTTTGAAGGATCAATTTTTAATTCACCTGCACCAACAATATGACCTAAATAGATAAAAGCGAAGTTTTACCAAATTCATTTGGACAACTTCAAAAACAAATTTGTTCTTTCCTCGAAAACATCAAAACGTTTTCATGTTCAACCTGTTCTTCACGAGATTTCTTGAAAATCAAAATATCATCTAAGTGAATAATAACAAATCATCCGGAAAAGGCCTCAGACATCATTCGCCTTCGCATGAAGGCGGGGTACATTACAAAGATCCAAAGGCATTACCATCGATCAAACAAACCTTAGTCTTAAAGTTGTCTTCCGTAATGTGCATCCCTCAACAATCCCGATCACGTTGATAACCACTCCTTAAATCTAGCGGGTGAAATATGTGCATCTTTTAATTGATCAAGTAAAATCATCAATTAGAATTTGGAAGAGGATAACGATTTTTTTAACTGTTATCTTGTTCAAAGCTCGGAAATCAATACACATTAATACGTTCCATCGCTAACTTTGGAACCAACACAATTGGAGAACCACATGGCAATGAACTTGGCACAATTACCTTTGTCTAACAACTCCTGAATTTGTTTTTTAATATCGGCACCCATCGCTTTGGCATTCTATACATACCAATATTGGGAAGTGGACAATCTTGTTGTGGCGTTTCCATGTTGGATTCACTGCTTTTAGGAGGTAACGCGGAGTTCTTTAAACATGTCGTCATCTTGATTAACAACTTCAAATAGATTTGATTTAACTTAGTATCACAACCTTAGCCCAGAAATGCTCCGTTCTCAACATCATTTTAGGTTTGATCATTAAGATAGCTCAAAGTTTTACTTGCATTAACTAACCTCTTACATTTTGCCTGCATTTACTTAGTGATAAATTCATCTTCTTAGTGTGAGCTCACGACAACATACTCAACCCCATATTTAAACACATGATACTTATTCTCACGACGATAGAAAATAGCTTTTCCTATCATACACAAGCTGGGACTTCCAAAACAATGCCACATATATCCGAATCACATCAACTCTACTTCATCAACAAAATTGGGGTTATAGAACCCTAAGTTTCACCTTCTTGTTACTTGTAACTAGCATTATCACATATCCAACCAATAGGGTATGGCTTAGGATGTGTGGACTTGTTTTCCAACAAGTTTATTCTGATCTCTTTTGAAATAAGATTTTCTTGTGACCCGAATCAAACAATGTATCAATCTTTGTATGTTTTGAAATAACCCTTATATGAAAAGTTCAATTCTTATTTTCTCCTATTGAGTTACGGTGACATTTTGCATTACTTGAAGAGCTAGTACTTGCCAACAAAATTATTACCTTGGTAACCCATGCACTGTGATCTTCGTCCTCATCGCGGGGAATCAGACCCAAATCTTGTACAATGAGTCGCCCAGCAGTCTTGACTTCCCTTTGTTGTTGTTACTTAAACTGCTTGGAGTGCATTGCTGAGGGATGGAAGCTTCCAACAATGGTCTTCATCATAGCCATCAACTTTGAACAATGTTTACATGTGCACTTTTCTCTCTCACTCCTTCTTCACAACAACATTCTTACTGCCATTGCCTTTGAATTTATTCTTCCCTTTGTCTCCACGGCTATATGTCTTCTTGAAACCTTCATGAGTATAGTTCTTTCCCTTGCTTCCAAATGAGTAGCTATACACAAACTTCATTTAGATTTGTGGGATTAAACATAAGTATAATATATTACCTCAAATAACTATACAAAGCACCAATATATTTGAGCAATGTTTCTTGTGAAGACAAATCCACTCCCAAAACAAAAGCTCTTCTCCTAAACTCCTCAGTAAAAAACTTTGTACATTCGTCCTTTTGCTTGTCTAAAATTACGCCATTCATGGTTGCCTTTTGTTTATAAGCTAATGGATAAAATTGTTTTTAATTGCTATTATGAAATAATTCCAAGAAAGCAAAGAGTTACTTTCCATTCTTTTCATTTCTTCACATTGTCTTAGATTCCCACAAATAAGTGTTGAAGACCACCATCTAATCTTAATGAAACTAGCTGAATTTTGGTTTCATCATGTGAGATCTTTTGTATTCTAAGAATAGACTTCAATTTGGCATTATCGGTTATCTAACTTTTTCGTGCTTCTCCGTTATGAGGTGGCAACTCAGGGTACATATCAAGCTTTAATGAAGAGAATTTCTTGAAGGTTTACCATGCCCGTGGGAGAGATGTTTGGTGGTAGAAGAAGAAGAAGAAGAATATGATGGAGGAGAGGGGTGGTGGAGAAGCACCATTCCCTCCATTTAGCACGGAGTCTTGTCACCACCGCCCTCCCCTTATGCATTGAAGGGTTAGGGCCTTCACCTTGCGACATCATGGTCCGTTCCATTGTGACTTTCATCATATCTCTCAAATGTATGATGAAGTACGCTTTGAAGTCTTCTTCTTCATTGAAACACGATTCATGTTCTTACGCATGTGCCATGCTTGGTGAATGTCTCTCTGCAACTTGCGGTGAATGAAGCTACTTCCTCCTTGTCGGATGAAAACTTGGCTCCACAAGGTTGACCTTCTTCTTTTGTGAGTTTCAACCTTGTGAGCATCAGAAACAAAACTTGCAAACAATCAAAGTCTTCAAAACCGATTATACACGATACCAACTTGATCTAAAATTGAAGAAGACTTGAAAAACTTGAATAATTATTGCAAATTGAAATGTTATGTGTTTAAAACAACATGATCAATTTGCAACACATAGATTGGAATTACTGTACAAAATACACATAGACAACGGCATAAACAATGAACATGGAAGGCACGCATAAACCACGGTAACCCGATAAAGGAGTTCACCCCTCTCGGGCTACATCTCTGGGTCCGAGCCAATGGATCATTATTATTAAATTGATCAAAGTTAACTCCAAACATGCCTTACAATGCTCAAAATGACAAAATAGATGCTCCAATGGATTCCGATCCCCAAAAACCACTGTTTGGGCTCTTTCGGCACCTCATCCGGTCGAAAAATGAAGAAGTTAGACCTCACGAGTCTCCCTCTTGTTTGTCTCACGGTTCTACAAATCGGCACCCTTGCTTATGAAGCCTAGCTCACCGCGCTCATTTTAAAGCGTAAAGCTTCGATCCGTCGCCTTAGCCGTATACCCAGAGGTAAAAATGCGTGGGGCGGTTAAAGGCGCACCGACCCCTAAGCATATAATCTGAACACATAGGCATAGGACCAGAGCTGAGCAAAATGGTTGAATGAATTTGCTTATAACTCCGGCATGCCGATCAAACCCGCGAGTTATGCGAAAGTAGCAATTTGGTTATGGTTACCCAGCGCTTTATGTTTACATTACAATGGAAAACCATATGTATGTTATCGTTTATAAAATCAGCGCACCATATAACATATGGTTATATGTATTAATAAACTATGGGTCGGGGATAAGCCCCAATGTCCGCCAATACGATATAATACAACGATCGAATTCAAATAGAAATTACAACCATATATCAAATAAGAACTGAGTTGTGGCCCAATGGCCGGGCTGTCGTGTGAGGTCACCATAAGTGTTGGGGGAGGTCCGGGGGTCGGACCCCGCGAACTCCCATAATATATTTTACACAACAATTATTAACCAGTCATATAGAGACACGTGGTGCCGATCTATTGGGCCACGTGTCCGCATATCAACCACTTATGACATGTGTCAACACCATATTCGCCAATGATCAACCAACCAGCAGCTACCACATCACCTCCGTACGGTCGCAATTTTGGTCCTGCCACGTCACCGTACGGACTGTACGGACAGGTACAGTCAGCATCAAAAAATTTGTCTGTTTGAAACTGGCGAACAGATCGCGATATCACCTCCATACGAGGACTCCGTCTGCGAAATTAAATATACGGCCGGAATCGGAAGACGAGACGAACACAATGGCATTGTTTTCGTGCGTTCTGAACACTTTGAAAATTGAGCAAAGTTTGATCCCCTGATCAATGCAACCACAAGACATATCGTTTCCATGTTAGGGACCTTAGACTCACCATGCTCCCAAGTTTCCAGCTAGACCAGATAACATCAATATCATCAGATCAACTTACCCATGGGACCTTTGCGCCATGGAAAGCCATGCACCAATTCCAAAAAGGATCCTGAGTGTCCCAGAACTCTGTTATTATTATCCTTCTGGTCTCTATCCGTAACAATAGCTTTTTGATTTCTGATTATTTCTCAGTTTCCTTCTTTCTTGGCTTCTTTTACCTTTTTGAACTTCCTTAATTCAACTTAGTCTTGGAGAATGAGATACCATTTATAAATATTCCTGACCCTTTTAAGTTCAGAGATTTACTAAGTATGATATATTTATGGTCATTACAACTTACTTTGACATGGATAAACCTATCTTTATGATCAATTCTTTTTTCCTAGCCTCTTTAGCTTCTAAGATGTAAGTTGTATCAATTTATGATTTTATTTTTAATTTTTCTTTTTACTATTGCTAGTGTATCCTCCTCTTTTTGTTCTTTTATACCAAAATTATAAGGTTCAAAGCTCTTTTGTTACACTCATGGTTCAATTCGATTAAGCTTATTCATTTCTTCTTTGATGGGTTTGATATCCAGTTTGTTTTCCATATTATTGAGGGTCAAATTGTTGGTTATTTTTTTCTTCTACCTCTTTAATCCTATCTCAGAGTTGTGATTTTTCTTCAACCCCTCCTTCTTGGGTTGATTGTTTATGTCCATTTCTTGAATTCATCCTTCATTGTCTCCAATTCACTCTTGAACCTACGAATCTATCCTCTATTTGAGTTTGAATGGTATCTTTAATTTTTTTTATCAATCATTGCCTCTAACTCTATTTTGGGTTTTAAGTCTCTTTCTTCCTCTTTTTTCTAATGCTTCTAACTCTGTTGGATTTTTGGCATCTCTCTCTTCCCTTCTTTCTATTGATTTACATATAATCGTAAAGTATTTCTAGGGTGATTTTGGGGGCCTTCCCTTGTTAGGCAGAGTTTTTGGAATGGGTGGTGGAGTGATGATGATTGAAAGAGAAAAGATGTAACAATTATTATTATGGATTGACTTTGTCTCTCAAATCCAACATTTACTTATGAAACTTGAGTAAATAATAAATAAAATATATTTAATCTCTTTAAGTAAAATTAAAACTGAATCAAAGTAAAAAGTAGCTCACCTCATTTCAGATGTCCAATTGTTCAAACGGTTGAAGAAGCCAAAAGAAACCTAGGTGAAAAAAGGTAAAAACAAATTGAAGAAGCCAAAAGAAACCTAGGTGAAAAAGGTAAAAAACAAAGAGAAGTATTATTCTAGTTCAAAACCCCAGATATATAATCTTAGAAATAAAATATCTCCTTAGAAAAAAAAAGATAAAAAGAACAGAGATGTATTATTCCGTTCAAGTTCAAAAAAATAGAGATATAATTTCAAAACTGTTCAAAACCGCAGAGAAATAAATTCAAAACTGGGGAGAAATATTATTCCCGTAGAGAAATAGAATTCCTGTTCAAAACCACTAGAAATATTGAAATATTATTCCCGTAGAGAAATAAAATTCCTGTTCAAAACCACTAGAAATATTCCTGTTCAAAACTATAGAGAAATAAATTCAAAACCACTGAGAAATATTATTCCTGTTCAAGTATATATATCCATTTTAACGCTAGAGTCAAGAAGGATCAATTTCTAGGTACAAACCTTTATTATCGTAAACAAAATAAAAATTCCAAAATTCCAAATTTACATTTTAAAATGTTAAAAATAATATTGAATAAAATTTAAATAATTGTTTATACTATTCTTTAAGTAAAAGGTGTTATAGCATTATATAAATTACTATAAATCTTGGTACAATGTTATAATATTCTATAAATTACTGAATCTCATGTATATGATGGAATTATTGGGTGCAAAATGTATTGACAGAAGTGTTGGGTGCAAGATGTATATCTTAGAAAAACCAGGACATGAAAAATGAAAAATAAAAATAAATATGAATAATTAATTGATTGGATAATAGATTGGAGGTCGTATGCGGTCTTTTTGAATCATATATTTTCTTATGCATTCTTTCTTAAATGTTTAAGAGGCCCTTTGACAGTTTCACAGCCTTAAATGTTTACCTAACAGGCCTCAGAGCCTTATATGTTTACTTAACATGTATATCATGGAACAAGCTCGACATAAAAAATAAAAATAAATTTGAATAATTAATTGAATAAAATTTAACAAAACATTATCACATATTAATAATGAATACAATATTTAATATTAATATTATAGAATAGATATCATAAATTTAATTTATAGTTTATTTATTAATATTAATATAAAATAATATATACAATTATATATCCATTTTAATTCTAGAGTCAAGAAGGATCAATTTCTAGGTACAAACCTTTATTATAATAAACAAAATCAAAATTTCAAAGTTCCAAATTTACATTTAAAAACATTAAAAATAATATTGAATAAAATTTAAATAATTGTTTATACTATTCTTTAAGTAAAAAGTGTTATAACATTATATAAATTACTATAAATCTTGGTACAATGTTATAATATTTTATAAGTTACTAAATCTCATGTTGCTGTCTGTAGGGTCTGACTATAAGCATGACTATAAATGTGAATCCGCGACTCCGTAATTGTTGAGTGCAAAATGTATATGACGGAAGTGTTTGGTGCAAAATGTATATCATGGAACAAACTGGACATGAAAAATAAAAAGAAATTTCAATAATTAATTGAATAAAATTTAACAAAACATTATCACATATTGATAATGAATACGATATTTAATATTAATATTATAGGATAGATAACATAAATTTAATTTATAGTTTATTTATTAATATTAATATAAAATAGTATATACAAGTATATATTCTTTTTAACTTTAGAGTCAAGAAGGATTAATTTCTAGGTACAAACCTTTATTATCATAAACAAAATCAAAATTTCAAAATTCAAAATTTACATTTAAAAACATTAAAAATAATATTGAATAAAATTTAAATAATTGTTTTTACTATTTTTTAAGTAAAAAATGTTATTATAAATCTTGGTACAATGTTATAATATTCTATAAATTACTAAATCTCATGTTGCGGTCGGTTCGGGTACGACTCGTGATACATAAGTATGACTATAAATGTATATGACAGAAGTGTTGGGTGAAAAATGTATATCACTTCTATAAATTACTAAATCTCATGTTGCGGTCGGTCTAGGTCAGACTCATGATACATAAGTATGATTTTAAATGTATATGACAGAAGTGTTGGGTGCAAAATGTATATCACTTAACACAAGCTAGACTTGAAAAATGAAAAATAAAAATAAATTTGAATAACCTCCCGTTCGTCACGACATCAAGCCTCTCCTAACCAGTGCAAAATTTTTTTTGTAACAAACCTCCCATTCATCATGTAATGAACCTCCCATTTGTCACGACATCAAGCCTCTCCTAACCAGTGCAATTTTTTTTTTTTTTTTGTGTGTATGAAGGTAAACATGACATTATACTCAACAATGCAACACGACGATGAACACTACGCAAGAAACTCTCGCAACCACAACATGACGACCTGACAAGAACAAGAATGACTAACCACCTGTCCTACCCTGCAATGGTTAGGACCTCCAGGACACATAAGCAACGCTCAAGCCCAGGTTCCCATCGATCTTGACCATTTAAGGTCTCAGGGCTGGCGACTGTTTTGAGGAACAAGGAGGTGTCTACATCCCGCCCGACACAAGCAGACCAAGCCTACTAAGCTAATGACAATATCATAACCATCAAGATCACAATCAACAGGGTTATCTACATTAAGGCAAATTGCGATAGTGAATCATTATTAACTCATTAAATTACTCACTACTATTACAGTATTGCATGGGAGGTGTACTTTTAATCACCATTACAAGACAAAGACGATTAATATAGCAAGTAAGGTAATTAACACAGTATATTCCAACCTCCATTACGAGCCCGACTTCGCATGTCTAAAGTGCATAGTGACATCAAGGAAAAATCTAATTTAGTCTTAAATCCAGCCCACTTGCGCAATTTTAAATTACAAATGGTCATCAAGATACTATTTAATTCATTGTTAAAAGGACACTCATAATCATTTTGAACCTTGACTTTGGCTAATTATTTAAGGATATAATTAATCATTAATTTAATCTCACCAGCTTGCATAAATTATAATTTAGCCATAATTTATTATCAAGACATCATACACAACCCATTTATTATCAAGGACATCATACACAACCCATTTAGCAAGGTTAAAAATATGCCTTCATATCCTTACTCACCAATCTAATCTTGATCATTATTACAATTTAACTGGGCATTAATAGTAAACAACAACATTAATAGTATTCAGGTAGAATGCTACCATTATAACAATTTAAGAACAACTTAAATCTCAACATGTTGTCTAGCCATAATGACTGAACTAAAAGGTAATGAATTAACTAACAAGATTATAGAAAACTGCTGAAAAACATAGTGTAATTAAATCTGGCTATTTTCACATATCAATGGTCATCGCCTAATTAAGTTTCACTGCCCCTAACACAGTCGTACAATTAAGATTACTATAAATAAATAATTCACTGCAATTATAATGCTGCCTTGCAAGCATGGCTGACAATGCTGAGTAAATACATCATCGTTTAGCATAAATCGAGGGAAGAGTAAACTCAACTACAATGATTGCCATCGTAACTTGCTAAAAGTTAGCTGGATAAAGCTATAAGAGTTGCTAAAAAGAAGAAATAGTAGGTATATAAAACCCCTAAAACGCGAGTAAAATATGGGTTCGTTGCCTCCACAGACCTCTGTCATTCCATTAAAATTGGGTCACATAGCTTGCAAGGGTTGCTGTCAAGGAACTAAAACAGTAATCGCTATCCTCCTAAAAGGGCGGTCTAGAATTTGTGGTAAATTAAAAATTCCTATCAACTATGCAACGACTGTCATTAAGGAACGGTGGTCTATCTGGCGTGAAGTGATGACAAACACAGGTTATTGTTGTATAACCTTCAGGCAAAAATCGTGATGGTATTCATGCTATCCCACCATACTATTCAAATTACAATATGGTTATTCTAACCCTAGATCGAATCCCTCTGGCTTACTGTACGATAACCAATCTAGAATTGGTGTGCCCAACGCGTAATCGGTGCCAAGAAGGAATGTTCGTTGGAATGGATCCCATGACCCTGTTCATTAACCAAATGGTTTTACCCTCGAGCCAGACGCGAGAGCTATGGAAGTTGGGTCGCTGCCCAACGTACGCCACCGTTTTCACGCCCACGTTGTGTATTATCACTATGGGTTGGATGTAAGGGAACATCTATAGTCTCACGGTAATCTCGTTGACCACAGAAGTTGTCTTAAAGACATTCTACGCCTATCCAAACCGGTCAATACACCCAAACGTAGTGCAATAGGCTGGAAACGCGGCATAGAGAAACAATCATAAGGATTTATAGAGCGACAGGTATTCACCATAAAAGGTAGTGTTTATCATAAAGAAAAAATCACGCATCTACCAAAAAAATATACGCAGAAGGATGGAATAAAAATTGCGGATGAATACGCAGTTATAAGGAATTGAGTGCAAGATGCACAGGACGTCAAGACACAAAGATAATGCGATTACCCTAGCACTGAGACAAATGGTGGCATTTTCTCAGTAAAATGAAAACATCATTATATCTGTTAACCAAATCTAATTCGTGAATTCATAAGCATTCAATAAGGGGGAAAGTGCAATGATAACGTTGTCCCTGAATTGAGTATAGATTCATTTACTCCAAGAAAATTCTCCGTCCAAATCATTGTTGTCCAAATACATAAAAATTCCGCTACCACTGGAATCGCAGGAAGCACATTCTGATTCATAATGCTATAAAATTTATGCTAATAAAATTTACATTCTCTATACTAAGAAACACAGATTAATTAACGATTTTTCTATCCCGTCGCAGAGCATGAAAATCATTGTCACAATGAGGAGACACAAGTAGGAGTCAATCACAGACAAGGGTAGGGAGAATCAATGCAGAGCTAAATTGACCATTGAATAAAACACAGATTTAAATTGTCCATGACTATAACATGCAGGGTTAAAATTTCTTCATCAATGCATAACAACAAAAGGAGATCATAGTTAAATACTTTTATCGGAGACATAGATATAAAAATCATGAACATCAATAGTAAGAGAATGCCAGAGCCATGAGGATAACTCATCAAAAGGATCATTGGGGTTCTATCAGTGAAGGCGCAGAAAATAAACAATCAAGGAAGCAAGAAAATCCATACGTAGGGGCCATACCAGAAGATGCAAGCCAAACAATAGGCAAGGACATCAACATAGGACGGCGACTAATAGGTTCATCCTTCGCTCGTCATCCTTGCATAGAAAAGCAGGCTGTTGAGATCCATAGGTCTATTAGCGTAGAAGCTGACGACCGTGCAGATCGGGCTCCTAAGTGACTTCTGAGCGGTGGCATGCTAAGGGACGAAAAGAAACAATGCATGAGTCGCGGTCAAACCATGAGAACAATGAGTCATACTAGGGCCGAACTACGGGAAAACAATCCCAATAGCAATGGTAGGCTAAGAAAGGTCGCTATCAGTGAACATCAATCCATTTACCAAATCAATGCTCGGTCAAGCATAAGTCCTAATGCATTATACTCTACAAAAATAAAAGAGCGTATCGTTATTACGGTAGCCAGCTTGAATGATGTCCATGCTCAAGTGAAATTCCGGCAATAGGCCCGGATTTGAAGTTACTCACCACGATGCCTCCCTCGGTAATGCTTCGGGGGTGCTCTTCTTCCCCATAGCCCCAGAGGCTGCCAAGGGGCCACCGCACTATCCATGGTTTCCGTCAGCTTCATAGCTTCGCCTCGCCAGGCAGGGAGCTACCACTCCTCTCCGACTAAATCCCAACTCCCATAAATAAATCAGTCAAGTCGATATTTCTGCAGTAATGTTAATGCAAGCGGAAGATGATCCTTCCTCCTTCTCCTCCCTCTTTTTATAGAGTTTCAAACTTCCTTTCTTTCCTAAAATCTCGTGCCAATTAAAGTTTTAAAATAAATTCCCAAAATTCCTCTCGGTACAAGTGTCCCTCATCCTACATTCATCCATTAATTAATTTCTTTAATTAAGTAAATATCTTTATTCCCCTCACCCACCTAGGTGCTCTACAATCACTCCTAGGTGTCCCTAGATTCCTTCTGAGGTTTTAAAAGGCTTTCCCTATTATGAAATTTGCTAAATCGGATTTTAAAATTAGAAAGCTCTTAAATGGATTCATACTAAGTTGACTTCTCACTTTTTCCTTAAGTTCCCTTTTTTCTTTTTTATGTTACCTCCTTTCCCTAGTTTCCTATTTTTTATTTTCCCTCTTTCCTTAGAACTCAAAAGCCGGTGTGGAATATAAGCCCTTTTCCCTTTTATCATTATTTTAGTATCTTTTAAATTATCAATGATAAAATAATTGATTACCTCTTTACTTTTTATATCTGATTTTTTTCTTATTAATAATTTAATTTCTTACTCCTTCATGTTACAAAATTTATGAAGATCATAATTATTACTTAAATTGGTTTTATTTTAAAATTTTATTATTTTTTCTTTATCTATTTTATTATTATTTTTTGATTTATTATTTTATTTTAAAGGTAGACAAAATTTACCCTTAACGAAATTTTAGACTTAGTATAGAGATTAAATGGCTGACATTTAATTGAAGTGTTTCAAATTCTTAACACATTGTTGCTTAGAATGGCCTAGGTTCATCCTTATCATCATCAATCACGGCGTGCCCTTCGGGATGTACTAGGTGCTCCTAGGGAAATTGTTTTAAAATTTCTTAACCTGTTATTTGCCTTAGGGCCATCTAGGTTCATCCTTCTATCATCATCAATGCGACGTGCCCTTCAGGATGCACTAGGTGCTCCAAGGGTGCCACTTGCCTCATCTGTTCCCTTGCGCGACATGCCCTTCAGGACGCACTACGTGCTCCAAGGGTGCCACTCGCCTCTTAACTGATTTGTAGACATCAATAAACCTTGGAGTCAACACTCCACTAGGTGAACTTGTGGGAGACTAAGGGATTATAAGGAATAAGGCCCCTGCCTTATTGTGCGCCCTTTAGAATCATCGTGAGCGACTGTCGCAGTTTTCCCTCACGACATCGTGGGTCCTCTCAAACTAGGTAATCATTAACCTACAGTTTGAGCCACGACGAGAGTGCTAGTAGGCTATGGCATGGTTGCTGTCTACACCTCTCCCTCAACCTCTCTGGTAGTCGTGTGTGGCCCCTTTACTCCATATGTGAGTCTGGTCGGCAAGCTATCGTCAGCCTACATCATCAACAAATCATGTCAGAACATATCCACATCATATCATCTAATCAGATGCACTAATATCACAGTAAAACAATCAAATCCCAATGGCACACTCCCTGACTCGATTCGGAGTCCAAGGGGTTCTATCGATGTCTCTGCATCATCAAGGTCTAAAACCCTACATGCTCAGTAAAACCGAGTCAATAGCACATGTCTATGTCAATGTAGTAAAACAACATATCATCAACCCATAATGCCTCATAATCAAAATCAAGAGTTTTAATAGCATAATAGTCCGGATCACTTGCAAGCAAGTGTCCTCAAAGAATAAGTTCGCTTAGTGCGCTAGAGCGGGATGTGACATCATGATACATAAGTATGATTATAAAGGTATATGACAGAAGTGTTGGGTGCAAAATGTATATCACTTAACACAAGCTAGACATGAAAAATAAAAAATAAAAATAAATTTGAATAATTAATTGAATAAAATTTAACAAAACATGATCACATATTAATAATAAATAAGATATTTAATATCAATATTATAAGATAGATATCATAAATTTAATTTATAGTTTATTTATTAATATTACTATAAAATAGTATATACAAGTATATATCTATTTTAACTCTAGAGTCAAGAATGATCAATTTCTAGGTACAAACCTTTATTTTCATAAACAAAATCAAAATTCCAAATTTACATTTAAAAACATTAAAAATAATATTGAATAAAATTTAAATAATTGTTTATACAATTATTTAAACAAAAAATGTTATAGCATTATATAAATTAATATAAATCTTGGTACAATGTTATAATATTCTATAAATTACTAAATCTCATGTTGCGGTCTAAATGTGAATCCGACACTCCGCTAACCTGCGACTCATTAATTGTTGGGTGCAAAATGGGGTGTAAAATGTATATCACGGAACAAACTCGACATGAGAAATGAAAAATAAAAATAAATTTGAATAATTAATTAACTAAAATTTAACAAAACATTATCAGATATTAATAATGAATACTATATTTAATATTAATATTATAGGATAGATATCATAAATTTAATTTATAGTTTATTTATTAATATTAATATAAAATAGTATATACACATATATATCCATTTTAAACTCTAGAGTCAAGAATGATCAATTTCTAGGTACAAACCTTTATTATCATAAACAAAATTAAAATTCCAAAATTCCAAATTAATTTTAAAAACATTAAAAACAATATTGAATAAAATTTAAATAATTGTTTATACTATTCTTTAAGTAAAAAATGTTATAACATTATATAAATTACTATAAATCTTGGTACAATGTTATAATATTTTATAAATTTACTAAATCTCATGTTGTCGTAGGTCGGGGTCAAAATGTGATAAATAAATTTACTAGTGATACATAAGCATGACTATAAATGTGAACCCACCACTCCGTAATTGTTAGGTGCAAAATGTATATGACGAAAGTGTTAGGTGCAAAATGTATATCACATATTAATAATGAATTAGATATTTAATATTAATATTATATGATAGATATCATAAATTTAATTTATATCTAATCTATTAATATTAATATAAAATAGTATATAAAGTATATATCCATTTTAACTTTATAGTAAAAAATGATCAATTTCTAGTTACAAAACTTTATTATTATAAACAAAATCAAAATTCCAAAATTTCAAATTTACATTTAAAAACATTAAAAATGATATTGAATAAAATTTAAATAATTGTTTATACTATTCTTTAAGTAAAAAGTGTTATAGAATTATATAGCATTATAGGATCTATCAGTCCGCCAACTCGGGAATCTGTGATCATAGAAAGGCGACTAAGTATAGAACCAGAAAGGGATAATAGAGGGGAAGAAGAAAAGGGAAAAACGGGTAAGTATAGAAGAGGGAAAGGAAAGGGAGAAAATAACTTTATCCCTCACATAAAAACACTTAGTCTGATAATTATCAAGCAATAGAAACACATTTAACTATGGGAAAAACAGTCTCATCTATGGAATATACTTAAAGGGTGTTTTTGGCACACAAATTTTGTTCAAACCCATAAGCAATAGACAAAATATATGACTTGACATTTTTATATGCAAGCATATTCTCAAATATGACAAGTTGTAATATATGCACAATATTAAATAGGGACATGACATCAACACCTTTGTAGATAATAGTGGGCTAGCAAAATGTTGCATTCTTACTGTGATAATGCCTTAAAAAAACTAAAATAACCAACAATTTTTCAAATTCAAGATCGACACAAAAAAAAATTAGATCCCATAATATTCACCTCTACCAATTTGATAATAGGGGGGTTGATTTGGTAGATAGAACTATCGATCAGTTCAGGTGACTGGGGTGCACCTGGGGTGCTTGTGAGAAAAGCTAATGATTTGATGAAGATTTGTTTGTATTACAACCTGTGACGGTAATTGTGTCCCATAAATCTTGGTTTAATCCATTTTAATGGGAGATGTCCTCGATATTTTTGCTTATTAATGCCAATATTTTCGAACCTGTGTAGTGGGTTGTCACTAATAAAATTATAATGTACATTGGGAAGGCTGCGAAGGTGGCAGGGAAGGATGAGAGCGATAAATTCTTTGAAACTTTTGTAAACTCGAGAGTCCATGAACCTGCAAATTTGTGACAAAGGAGGTGAAGAATCAACTAAGTATGGAAAGGCATGGTAGTCATACGGACTCATGGTAGGTAGAGTGAAGCTTGCGAGTTCGAGGAGTCCGGGGTTGAATTGTAGATTACAAAATTTTTGGGTGAAAGATGTATATCACTGAACATAGGGCATGAGAGTTTGATAGCGCCAACCCGAGAACTGACGGTCATAAAATTGGCTAAGTATGGAAAGGAACAATGTTTGGTCGGACTCATGATGTGAGGATATATATGGAGATGAGGATATTTTAGTACGCTAACCCGGGAACCCACGATCATAGAAATGCGACTAAATATAGAACCAGAAAGGGATAATAGAGAGGAAGAATAAAAGGGAAAAACAGGTAAGTATAGAAGAGGGAAAATAAAGGGAGAAAATAACTTTATTCCTCACACAAAAACACTTATTCTAAATATTATCAACCGATAGAAACACATTAACTATGGGAAAAAAATTCTCAACTATGGAATATACTTAGAGCTCGACAAACTCAGGTTCAAGTTTAAAGAGAATTTGTTTATATTTATTTCAATATTGTTCATATTATTTTATTTTAATAGTGTTTTTGTGGCCCAAATGTAAAACATGTTCCAATTTGAAAGGTGTTTTCGGCTCGTAAATTTTTCTCAAACCCACAAGCAATAGAAAAAATATATGACTTAACATTTTTATATGCAAGCATATTCTCAAATATGACAAGTTGTAATATATGCACAATATTAAATAGGGACATGAAATCAACACCTTTGTAGATAACAGTGGGCTAGAATAATGTTGCATTATTACTGTGATAATGCCTTAAAAAAACTAAAATAACCAACAATTGTTTCCAATTAAAGATCCACACAAAAAAAAGTTCAGATCCCATAATATTCACCTTTGCCAATTCAATAATAGGGAGGTTGATTTGGTAGATCGAACTATCAGTTAGTTCAGGTGACTAGGGTGCACCTAGGGTACCTGTGAGAAAATTTAATGCTTTGATGAAGATTTGTTTGTATTGTAACCCAACCCGTGACAGTTATTGTGTACTAATAATATTTAAAATGAATGTTGGAGGATCATAATATAATCTCCCGTAAATCTTGGTTTGATGCATTTTAATGGGAGATGTCCTCCAAATTTTCTATTATTAATTCCAATCTTTTCAAACATGTGTGGTGAGTTGTCACTATTGAAAACATACTTAATGTGCATTGGGAAAGGCATGAAGGTGGCAGGGATGGACAAGAGAGAAAAATTCTTTGAAACTTTTGTGAACCCAAGAGTCTGTGAACTCATGGATCTATGACAATAAGAGTTGAAGAATCGACTAAGTATGGAAAGGCGACGTGATAAGACAGACTCATCATAGGTAGAGTGAAGCTTGCGATTTTGAGGAGTCTGGGGTCGAATTGTAGATCACAAAAGTTTTGGGTGCAAGATGTATATCATGGAACACGAGACATGAGAGTTCGATAGCGCCAACCCAGGAAACTGCGCTCATAAAATTAGCTAATTATGGAAAGGAAAGACGGTCGGTTGGACTCGTCATGTGAGGATATAGATGGATATGAGGATCTATCAGTCTGCCAACCCGAGAACCCACTACCATAGAAATGCGACTAAGTATAGAACCAGAAAGAGATAATAGAGGGGAAGAAGAAAAGGGAAAAACAGATAAGTATAGAAGAGGGAAAATAAAGGGAGAAAATAATTATATACCTCACACAACAACACTTAGTCTGATAATTATCAAGCAATAGAAACACATTAACTATGGGAAAAACATTCTTAGCTTTGAAATATACTTGGAGCTCGACAAACTTTGGTTCAAGTTTAAAGAGATTTTGTTTATATTTATTTCAATATTATTCATATTATTTTATTTTAATAGTATTTTTGTGGCCCAAATATAAATCATGTTCCAATTTGAAGGGTGTTTTTGGCTCACAAATTTTTCTCGAACCCATAAGCAATAGACACAATATATGACTTAACATTTTATATGCAAGCATATTCTCAAACATGACAAGATTTAATATATGCACAATATTAAATACGGACATGACGTCAACACCTTTGTAGATAATAGTGGGCTAACATAATGTTGCATTCTTACTATGACAATGCCTTAAAAAATCTAAAATAACCAACAATTTTTCCCATTTCAAGATCCACACAAATTGTTTTTTAGATCCCATAATATTCACCTCTGCCAATTCGATAATAGGGAGGTTGATTGGGTAGATCGAACTATTTGTTAGTTCAGGTGACTGGGGGGCACCTGGGGGCCTGTCATAAAAGCTAATGCTTTGATGAAGATTTGTTTGTATTGCATCCTGCCACAGTAATTGTGGTTTTGATACATTGTTTAATGTGTTGAAACATTATTTTAAGTATTAAACTTCTTGCACCAGATTATTCATTGAATGGTTTGTTGTTTCCCTTTGTTTTTTACCTTTATTATGTCACTTGTTTGAAATTGGTGTAACAATAGGCAAGGAAAACCCTCATCCATATCATTTTTCCAATATCTCCATCCTCTTATCTTTGTGAACCAACCTTTTAACTGCTCAACAAATTGAAAAGAACGAGCATTCCAAACTTGTGGTGGCCTAGTTATTCCCTTTAGCAACCAAGGGTAGACTTTAGGACCAAAAACAACTATGAAGTTGTTTACACAGCTCTACAGGAAGTTCAATCAAGGAATAGATAAATTGAGTCATACTTATAGTTTCGAGGATGTGTTTGCATACGAGAAGCATCGAAAAGCTAAAGAGAAATCAATGGAGGGTTGTTGAAATAAATTTCTTGTACTGCCAATTTGAGCGTAAGTATAACAATGTCAAACTTGAAATTTATTTTTGTGTGATTGATAGCATATTTCCATTTGACTTCAGCTAGCATATATCTTCTTTTTTTCAAAATATTTCCAAAAAGGAATTCTGGTAATTTCATTAATCAAGCAAAACTAGTTAAATGAAGTACATATTACATTTGCTCCATAGAGCTTGCATTAAAAGGCAAGGTAGGTCCTGTATATTCTTTAAGATCATAGAAAAAGCGCTAAGATCCTGAATCTATTATCCAGTCATAATCCAAAAACCAGGCCCATGAGAACCTTGAACTACAACACCAAATCACATGATCAAAAGTTTGGCAAACACAACACAAACAAAAATCAACAAGGAATGGGCATTGTATCCATTCTATAACCAAACTCTCAAATGGACACCAACAAATTATTTGATTGCTATATTAGTATGAACCAAGATCACTACGAACATTTGCTTCTGAATTTACTATGAACCAAGATCACGTTGACCTAACAATGTTCCAACATTACTAGTTCTGGAAAAAACTGTCAACGTTTAACTTAATGGACTTTGAACAATGCAAAATTTGCAATATTATTGAAAATGCCTGATGGCACTGTTAAGAAGAGAAATCCATTTTGGCATCTCAAACGATGAACCTGATTTATTCACAATTGGTTACTTTGTATGAGGTTTTTCCTCATGCTTTTAATTCCTGGACTCAACAATCTTATGTGTGTCCAGTTCGCTTTTCCATGGTAGTGAAAAATGTATTCATATCTTGATTGGGTTAGATGGATAGAAACATATCACACTGTTTTGTTTCTTGTCAATGCATGATATGTAATTTTTTTTTTTGGGTTCAGCCGATATGTAATATTGCATGTCCTCATTTAAGGTAAATTTGCTATGGACGCAGAAGTCACGTAGCATGTAGACAATCTTTTCCTTTTTCTGCAGGTATATTTCATATGGAAATTCTGTCAATCCAGGAATCACATCTTGTAATACAGGTTGTCTAACTATACAATGTATAATTGTGTTGTTGAGGGTTCAGATGACAACGTTAACACAATGACTATATATGTAAAGGAATTTTGCACCACATCGTAGACAATCAATTGTGCCGTCATTTATGAACATAGAGACATAAGAAGGAGAATTGCAATTGACACATGCATGCTCAAAGGGGGTCGAGTAGGCATTTCCTACAACCTGAACACCCTCAACCCGCACACATGAACATAATAGTTAATATATTGAACAATATAATATATATGTGTACAATAAAAAAGATGCACAAAGTTGTTGAAGGCTTTTTTTGTGTTAATCATTCATGGAGGTGTATATGTATACGTACAACAGTTGTGGAGCTAGTTAGTTTCTTGAGATCCTAAACTATGTATGTTTGAAATTTTGTTACAAATGTTTCTTGGGTTGTGTGAAACATCCTTTGTTTAACATCTCTTTTCTTCGTTATAATTTTGAACAACATAATTGGAAATTTCCCTTTATGCAATTGTTGTTCCATTGAGGAAAATAAATCTACACAACTGTCAAACAATTTTAGCTGCACCATGGAATAGTTTAATAGTTATCTAAGATCTCTAAGATATATGAGCATGTCAAAGTAAAGGACAAACAAAAAACCAAATTCAAAAAAAGGGTATGGAAAAAAGTACCATTTCCTTCCATCTTTTATATGGAGAATATGTTGCGAGCCAACTTTTCTTGCAAATGTGACAGTTGCACCAATGGTTCCAATTGGGTAAATGTCGTTGTTCTCTGCAAATTGGTTGATTGTTGTGTCCGGTACGAAATGATATTCTAAGCAAACCACGGGAAATTTTTCGACAACACTTGTTTCATTGAGCAATATAATTTGATCACAATCACCACGGTCATATACTGTTTTCGGTACTATATTGAAATTTGTAATGGATATCCCATTACCTGGTAATATCTTCTCTGCATGTTTCTGGACAAGTTGTGTAGGGATAGTCAGTGTAACTGTCATCATGGCTTCATTGTCTGTCATGTATGCACGCATAATGCATCTACTTTTGTTTTCCTTGTCTAAGTAGGTGTTATACATGACCATAATGTCTTCGATGAATAGTTGGTCAGTTTGGCGACTGTTCAAGCCTTCTATTGATAACATATTGTGTGGTATAAGTTTAGACCTGGTGACATTTGTTTTGAACATGAAAAGTAATGTGAATGGCAGTCTATATATATATCCTTTTTTGTTTCATCAATGTACAAGTAGATGCACAATTTGGATAAAGTATGCAGGTTAAAGTTTTGTAACCATACCTCTTAGTCTCTGGACCTTGCACTATGTTGGGTGTTTCACTTGTACTTGTCGATAGTTCTTGTGAACTAAAAAACATGTGTTGTAAATGACATAAACATATTTACCATGGCATAGTAGAATACATAACTGAGGATATTTGTTTCATAAACATAGAAATAACATAATCTATGAATCTTTACCTTTGGTCATTTCGTTGTGTTGATGTTTGCAATGATTGACTAGTCATGCCCATGTCACTTGTCCAACTTTTTCTGATGCAAACATGTGTACATAGAACATGACAACAATTAAATATGCATATGCATTGTATATTGCTTATAATTGATATGGATTTACTTTAAGCACATGCATTGTGTTTGATTTATTATTATTGTTGGTATACCTTTTGGAAGACTATACTTCAGCTTCCTCAGCTGTGGGACATAAGGCTTCATCCTCTTGTTCAACTAATCTATTTTTTTTTCGATGTAGAAATGCAAAGAATACAATGGACATGAAGCCAAGTTGTCATGTAGGAACACATGTAAAAAATATTGAATACAATTTTATTTATTTCAATGTAGCAGCATGGAAAATACAATTGACATGAATATAAGTTAATATATAGGAAGATATGTAGTATCTACATATAAAAAAAAATGAGTTTCAAATAAGTAGAATAAATATACACAAAATAAATGAAATACAAAGCAATGGAATATGGAATACAGGTAGAAGCATGCACATTTGTATGTGTTCTTCTACAATTCTGGTTAAGAGTTATTTGTCTTGTCCAATTATTCTGTTTGTTTCAATGAAGGAAAGTACAAAACACAATGAACATGAATTTAGTTGGTATGTAAGGAAAAATAAGGAATATTTACATATAGTAAACTAGAATCAAAGGAATAGAGTAACAGATAGTGTTAGAAGCATGTACCTTTACTTTTTGTAACATCCCTCTCTTGCGCGCACTGAGCGAACCTATTATTTGAGGACACTTACGTGCAAGTGATCCGGGTTATTATACTATTGGTCGTTTTGATTATGATTATGAGATATTGTGGATTTGATGATATGTTATTTTTTCGTATTTACTTAGATAGGTGCTATTGACTAGGTCCTCTTGAGTGTGTAGGACTTTGGACATTGAGGATGTAGAGGCATCAATGAAACCCCTTGGACTCTGAATCGAGTCAGGGAGTGGACTAATGGGTTTTGAATGTTGTTGATGTGACATATGTACATATGATTAGTGTTGATAATGAGAGGGGGGTGAATCAGTATCAAGTACAATTTAAGACCTTTTTCAACTTATACTTAAACCATTCAACTATATCCAATGAGAAATGAACAATAGTATAAGAGTTACACCAATACACCACAATACACCATGCACAATATATGAGAA
>SNQJ01S0027705.1:4325-54998 GCA_010110895.2 Picea sitchensis
GCTATATATAGGTAAACAAAAAAAACCTCTCTATGTAAACAATTCGCCCAACCAAAATTCCAAACCTCTTAATTTCGCCCATCTGTGAAATTTCGCCCCTAAAATCACCTATGTTGTCGTTCTATCATGGTGGATACATGTGGCTCAATCGAAGGATTACTGTGGATCTGACACTAATCCACCAAATTACAGGATTAAGCATGAAGGGACCTAACCCTCAGTAGTTTTATCCAGGGAAGGCCTCAGACCACTCCCTGGCACAATGCATCAAGGAATCTTACGACGAAGTCAAAAAAGGAAAGTGAGGTTACAAGGTATCCTCTATACAGGATGGCGCAGTGCGCCTCACTTTCCAACTCATAGCTAGGAACCTCGTAAGAAAGAACCACCCCACATAGGTCAAAGGGTTCTTGGTGTACCTCGCAGGAAAATGTGTGGAGGGTATGCATATGAACTGGGCAAGCTAGCTCGTCAATGAGCTCAAGAAAGACTGTCATGAATCCCAGGATTTGGGATACAAATTCCACTACTGTTGGTTGATCACTTTGATCACATTTTTCCCTTGGAAAATGCCTGAACGATCCACCTTCCCAGAGATCGAACCATCAGAGCCGTTGGCCAATAGGTTTTCCACCTTGTGGTACACCAATGATATGTTGAAGCAGTGGCAGTCCAATGTCGTGTTTCATGCATACTATCAGCAATTGAAGGTTTCCATCACATATCCACATTTCATCTATATCACTGCGCGTAGAGATGAGAGAAAGGAAGAACTACAATCATATTTCCAACTAACAAATGAATACATGGAGAAGATCACAAAGGAATGGTCGGAGGAGTTCCTTGTACCGGTCGATGATGCAAAACTCTCTAACATCGACACCATTGGGAGCCCCTTAGTCACTCGGGTCGAGCATGTCGGACAGTCCAGTGGGATGAAGAAGAAGAAAAAGAAGGAGAAAATCTAGGGTATAGAGAGCGATGAGGAGGATGATGCTTCTGAAGATAATGGGTCTGGCTCACTCGGAGAAGGAGGATGAGATGAAGAAAATGGACAAGGAGTAGGGGATAAATAACAAGAAAAAGGAGGAGGCGAAGCTACACCGCCTCAAGACCCCCCTACTAGAACAATCACACCATAGAAGAGGAAGGTTTCTCCAAAGAAACCTTCATCAAGGAAGAAGACGCGTGCTAATAAGCCCCAGTTAGAAGCAACATTCATGGAGGACGATATCAGTTTGTTCCACACAGCCATGGAGGACACTTCCGAGGATATATTGCAGAGATATGGAGCAAAGCAGGAGGAGATATATGGGAGGATCAAAAAGGAATTGAAGGAAGTACAGCAAGATATTTGTTTGGTCCGCACAAAACCTATTGCGCCCTCCTTGTCATGGAATATAGAATTGGGGGATGAACCAACCCAATTTATAAGACTGGAGGGTGCGACAGAATATCGACTTCAAAGAGTCCAGAAAGAGAAGGAAATGGCTACAGAAGCCTTGAAACAAGAGAAGGATGAAGCCTTAGAACAATTATGTGTACCACGGTACTATGTAACCGCCTATGAAAATGACAAAGAAGATTTTCCGGCGATGATCCAAGAGGAAAAATCCCAACTACAGAGAGAAAAGGAGAAATTGATCACAGAACGAGCCATGGTCAAAGAGGAAGTGAGTAAACCATGTCACTCTATGCCAGAATTAGCATAGGAGGAGCAAGGGTCGGTCGAGGCTCAGGTAGTGAAGCTCGCTAATAATATCTAGCAGCTTCAAGCAAGGATAACAGAGTTGGAGGTCCAATCAGTACCAAGCACCTCGCAGGAGGTACGTGACCAGAGGGAGGAATCCACTAAGAAAAAAGTAGTGAGGATCAGATCCCTCACCTCAGAGTGAAAATAGTTGAGCGATAGAAGCATGTAGACATATGAACGCCTCGCAGAAGATCCAGAGCTAAGGAAACTGGAAGCGCAGTTACAGGAGGTGCAATAGAAAACATTGTTAGTACAGGCACAGATGAAGCTACTCATTGTGGTAGAAAGAATGAAGATATCTTAGGAACAGCACGGAATGCAGTAGTAGATCACTTCCCTCCAGGGCAGGGTGATGGAAGTCACATAGAAGATACAACCTGTGCAGGATGAAGCCTGCAAGGTGTTCGAGTAAATTGAGGGACATGACTCGCAACTGGACCAAGTGGTTGAAACAATGGAACAATGCCTAGAAGGGCCTATTACAACGCAGATTATCCAGGAGCTCACTAAGGAGGAGGCTCAGGTGAAGCATCAAGTCGAGGAATCTTGAGGCCTTCGAAGCAGCATTTCCCAGACCTGAGTGACTCGAGATGAGTCACAGGTGAGTGTTGGGGGTTTTTTGTCCCTCGGCCAAGTTTTGAGGAAACCTTGGTCAAGTTTGGACCACTTTTGGACTTCAACGCGATGGTCAAAGATGGAGCGCCCAGGCGGAGTTAAGATCGTGGATCTCACTTGTTTTGCAAGCTTTGTAAGGGGTTATGTAGGGTTTTGTAATGGGTTATGGGATGTCATCCCATGGGGTTTTCCCATGATTAGGACTTATTGTAAGAGATTGTAAAAGTATAAGTAAGTAAGAATGTATGGTAGAAGTACATAAGAAATACAAGCGAAGTGTTGGTAGCTAAGTGCAAGTATTTTTGAGTTTCTTTGTGCAATAGAATGTGTAAGTAAGGATTTGTGCTCGATAGAGAAGTTGGGTCTGTTCCTTGAACTAGTTTTGGGAAGGAGGATCTGGTGCTCATTGTGCATATCTCTGGTCTAGTGTGAAGGTTGTCTCTATGGCTTAGTGCACAAGAGAAACTGACTATAAAATATTGAAGAATAATAAAGAAGGTGAAGGAATTGGTGAGCGTAGCCCCACACTGGGGTGAACCACGTATATCTTGTTTCTTTGGTTTACTTTGTGCTTTGTTGTTTATGTTATGAATCTGCTTGGTGCCTTTGTTATTATGTATGATAGATAGATCTGATGTTGCTTAGTGTTTTACTTTTGTTAAGGATGAATGGATGTTATATCTAACTTATGATGTTAAGTGTTATGGGTATATTTTCATTTGTTACTGCGTCGATCTATCTGTGGGTATGTTCTGTGATGCTAATAAGACTAATGAACTAATGCATGTTGTTCCTAAGTGTTAATAGAGTACTCTGCGAAGTGTTGTTATCACAGATCTGTGTCCCGGCTTGGTTATAGAAACTTGTGTCTTGTAACCCCCCCTGCTTCTACCTCGGGTGAGACCTCGCATGGTTCGGAGGTGTTGTTGAAAGGGCTGGTATTCGAGGTTTTTTCGGTGTGTTATTAAGCGTTGAACCTTGGGTCTACCACTGTGCTAACAACTATGATCAGTTCTATATCAATGGTCCAAATTCATTTCGGCCTTCGATACTTCGGGTTATTTGCTTTTCCCACTTCCCAATTCTCCCGGAGTGAGATTCACCGAAGAGTAAACCTCAAGTAACTTGAGTTCATCTAATGATCCTTATTTAACCCAAAAATCTTAAAAATATACAACGGTTGTTGAGAATTCATCTATTCGATATCTCGGGCCTTTGGCCTTTATTTTTCTATCCTTCCACTTTACTCGATACAATGGTCGGGATATTTTCTAAAGTGTTCCTTAGATCAGATGGTTGTCGTTTATTCGTGAATTTGAGCTTCAGGAATTCTGGTTCAATTCGAAATCCTTTTCATCGAAGTGGTCAGTGCCGAATTTGATTGTTTTTATGCAACTCTTATCTGACGACTATCATATTTCACTCTAGATCAATTTTTTTCGTGACTTCGGGGCTTCAGCCTTCAGGTACACTTACCCATTCTAGTATATTTTTCTCCAGAGTGGTCAGCACCAGAGTAGACCAGTTTCATCCTTGACACGCTCTGAATAGATAAATGGCTGACGGAATTTCTTGATCTGAGGGATGACAAGAGTTTGTGACTCTAAAGCTTCGGCCTTCGGGTAAATTTTCTTGTTCTAAACTTCTTTCCACTAGAGTGGTCAGTGTCTCAATTGACTGTCTCCTTCCCTTTACTATGATCTAATGGTTCTAATATATCCACTCCAGATCAATGGTTGACGATAGTTTGATTAATCCAAGGCTCCAAGATATTTGTAGTTTACACTGTCCTTCCACTAAACTTATCAAATGGTCGAGAATTCATCTGATGTCTCTCCTTGATCTAACGGCTGGCAGGATTTTGTGAGTTTGTTCCTCTTCCTTATCTCCAATGTCCTGAAACTTATGCTATCCTTCTACCTGGCTTTGATCAGTGGCTCTAACTGATATGATGGTTGTGATTACTCCCGAAAACTATCTTAATGAACATGATTCTTCCTCGATCCTTCACAAAGGATTATTCTGTGTAGGCTCTAGCTTCTCCATGATTTTAAATCCGCCATCTCTTCTGAGCTTTTGAATCATAGGTTCATTGTTGATCCTATCGTGATCAATAGTGATCATGAATTACTTATGCCACAAGGTGATATTCCTTTTATCTTATTACTGTACATGTTTGACTCATGTTTCCATCAATGACAACACACAATCAATAATTCCAACAATCTCCCCCTTTGTCACTGAGGGAAACATATTTGTAAAACAAAAATGAGCTCATACCATTTCTCCCCCTATTGTTGATATTATTTACTATATGATAGCAATTTTTTCTTTTTGCTTTACTTTTTTTACTGCTTCTCTTCCCCTTTGACATCAATGACAAAGAGTGAGGATGTGACTATTTTTCTCCCCCTTTAATGATGCTTCTCTCCTCTGAAATTACTCTCCTCCTTTGACATAAATGGAAAAGGTTTGCTCCCCCTATGATCAACCTTTGTCTGTCAACATGTTGTTGACCAATATTCTGAACCTCGGGTAACTCCCCTTGCAATCATGATTTGCCTGAACTGGATGAATCCCCTTGTCAAATTTCTCTCTCTTCCTTTTAATACTCTCCCCCTCTATTTCTAAGCGGTAGCTCTTTCCGACAGGTTCTTTCCCCATGTCATCTCTACAATATGGCATGTACACTACCAATTTTTGGACACACCATTGTATACAACATACTATCATCGATGTAGATAATGCTGCTCTACTAGAACACTTCACAAACGATCCTTGGACATGTCCATTGCTTCTCATTGATCTCTAACCAGATGTATCCATCTCTATCCATGACAATTCTCTATTGTACAATTATTTAAATTCATCTGAGAGACTTTTATACTCTGCTTGCCGCATGATGAAAATTCTTTGTGCAACAATTAACTCCACTCATGTTCACTTGTTCAGTCTTTGTTATCCACATTTGTGAGTGTCCTGGTTTCTTGGCCTTTGTTCTCTAATATTCTATTATTGCAACTTCATTTTTCTTCCATGTTTCATTTACTCTTCTTTTCGTATTGTATGAAGAATTTCTCATTAACTGTCTCCTTGAGTTACAATAGTCCTGGGATTTCTGGCCAAATCCACCACAACTGTACCATCTCATAGTGTGACAATGTGCAACAATATGTCCAACAAGATTGCATTTCAAAGATCTTACAATGTGGTTGAACCTACCAACTTATTTTCTTCCATGATTCCTACAATCCAAGGCTGTATGAACATATTCATTACAAGAAAAGAAATTACCATGAAAAACATTTTCATACCTAGCCCTTTGACTCATCCTTTAAGGTGTCTCTCTTCTAAACTTTCTTTGAGATGTAGGAGTAGATTCTTTATGTCTTCCTTGATATGATCTTCTGAATATTGTAGTGTTTCTTTCACTCTTTGAACATGAAGGACCTGCATCAGACCTTCTTTCACCCTTTACAAATGAAGGACCTGCATCATACATGATTTCACCCTTTACAAATGAAGGACCTGCATCAAGCTTCATAGGAGTACCAACTTCTTCCTTGTTGTAGCCAAGACCGGATTTATAATTTGGTGATCTTTGACTATCCAATATCTCATCGAAGATCATAGAGTTGTTCAAGAACTTGGCATGGGTGTTTGATTTTTCAACTTTCTTTCTAAGATTCACAACTTTTTCTTCCATCTTATGACATGACTCTTCCATTACGTTCAATTGGTTCCTCACTACCTCCTCGCTTCTTTTGTCTTCTTCAAGTTGGATCTTCAGATTGGCATTGCTTTATCTTAGTTCTTTTAGATCTGCAAGGCTTCTGCTAAGCTCATGATCTTCCTTCTTCTTTTATTTTGCTTGACTGATTTCATTGTTCATTCTCTCGATCTCCTCTTCCTTTTCTTCTAATTGAATATCTTCCTCAGATATGACCTTTTCATTGTCTTTGAGCATTTCCTTTATTTCCAAGATATGCTTTTGATTCTTTTCAAGAAATTCTTTAGTGTACTCATGAAGATAGCTATAATTTGAATCACTATGGTCATAGTTGTATTCAACAAAACCCCAATCAACGTTTTGTTTAATCTTTGATAGTACTTCTTCTACTTCTTCCACGGGATAAATGCTAACAAAACTTTCTTCTATTGTATCTGAATATTCTTCTTTACTTGCAAGTGAACATTCAATATCAACATTATTGCAATCGAAATATTGTGGCGAGTCTTTACCTTTATTGATGGTCGAGTCTTCCTTCTCATCCTTGATAGGAATGTCTTTTGTGTCTTCTCTTTTTATTGCATACACCTTCTCTAACTTCAACCATAAGTCATTGGCAGATGTGCATAGTCTCGTGCTTTCTTTGACAATATCTCATATTTCATTGAGAAGAATCTTCAATTCCACTTCATTGTTCTTCCTTACTCTTCTTTGGTCTGCAAACTTGGATAGATTCTTCAAGAAATATCTGCTCCTTTTGATTTCAAATACTCTTTCATTTTTACTCTCCATCCTGAATAATTTGTCTCATCAAATAATGGAACCTCATATGTAGAGATTACTGCTTTACCATCCATATGTGTGTCCATGGATCTCCTTCAAGTTTGTTAGGCATGGAGTGAAGGCCCTCTTTGATACCAATTTTTGGACACACCGGCCATAATAAAAAGGGGGGGGGGGGTGAATTAGTGTGGAATTTTACAAATTTTCTCACTTAAAGTTAGCAATTATTTCAAAACATAATTTTACACATCATCATTGTAATATTGTATGTAGTCATTCACCAATGACATCCATCAATAATTAAGAGAAATCAATTCATAAGCACAATGAAAACAAGAGACACCATATGTATGTATAAGCTTTTGTATTATTTTATATATGTGACTACAATCATGGGGTTTTCATCAGCACCAAATGAAGTAAGGATCACTGAATCCAAGGAGATCACCAACTCTCAAGAAAGACTCATCTTGTTGCAAGACTCAGCTTGTTGCAAGACTCAGCTTGCTGCAAGACTCAGCTTGCCGCAAGAATCAGCTTGTCGCAAGACTCAGCTTGCCGCAAGACTCAACTTGCCGATAGAATGCAATCTATCCAACTAGAATTGATATAGTAGTACATCCAACCCAAATACAAGTCAACTGGTTATTGTATCTGCTCCAACTCATGATCATATATCTACAACAAATTCTCATCACTAGACTTTATCTTCCCTTGAATTTCGCCCTTCTTCACTTCATCTTCTCTCTGAAATTCGCACCTTGATTGTGACAAAGGATCACCATACTAGAAATCACTGACCTCAAGTGCATATCCACTTATTCACCCACTCACTCACCTTTTCAAATGAGCCAAGCATAGTTGTATTTATACTCGTTCATGCTCAACTCTAGTTTAGGTTTAGGGTTGAGTTGTGCCACAAGTTACAACTAACTTGAACACTTACAAAAACTTTGGGACCAATGCATAACCACCATTGACTATCATTCCAAGTCTTCAACTTTAAACCTGGCATACCACCTATCATCGAAAAGGGCACGATGATTTCTAACCTTCATATGCTTTCAACAACCCTTTGACCTATTTTTCATAAATAGATCACAGGTATGGAACGATTTCCTTAGTCTCTGCAAATGTTCCAGAAATTGAATTATGTAGAGGCGCTTCCTTCAAACCATTTACATGTGACCATATGTGAAAAACCACGGGCTTATTAAGTAATGTTCCCAGTGCCTTATGGCTTATGTGTTCGTAACCCGTGACCGGGGTTGAAACCTAGTCCTCCAGACTTCATCCTTCGAGCAATTTCAATCTTAAAATCATCCAATATTCTGATGTTTCAACTTCTCGATGTGGTTACCTCTCTCAAGGGTTGCTAATGGTTGGCGTGATTCTCGGAACCAAATAAACGGTCTAGTTCCAATCCTTACTTATCCTTTTACTGCTTAATCCAACGAATATGACTTAATCAAAGGTTGATATGGATGACCATTATTTATTTTGGGATTTCGAGAATTCGGGGCTTCGAAGGTCCAGGTAATTGATGCTCCAATTTTCATCGAAGTTGGACAGTGTCGAAGTGTTCAACATGGAAGTTCTTACGCTATCTTTCCACTATGTTTTGATCTAACAGTCATGTGAGAACCCGAAGGATCTTTGATCAATGACCATCATTAACTTCAGCCTTCGGCACTTCAGGTATTTGTTGGTAGTAGAAATTGGATATCCCTGAAGGACTTACTCCCTGAGTGACATAGCTTGCTGACCTCACTATTGAAATGGCACTGGCTGAGTGGTTGCCACATGTCACCTAGATTCATGACTTACGTATACCTAAAATTATAACTAGAACTAGACACTTGTCAATATATGATTGTGCCCCATGTCCTTTCTGGCGTGGATCTCCTAATGTGTCACATTTCCTCCTCCTAGATCTAACAGTCGTAGGTTCATCTGAATCCTTGATCCAATGACTGTGATCAATTCTAGATCAATGGTCTAGATTCATTTCGGCCTTCAGGACTTCAAGTTATTCTATTTTCCCACTTCCCAATTCTCCCAGAGTGATATTCCTCAAAGAATAAACCTCAAGTAACCTGAATTCATCTAGCGATCCTTCTTTAACCAGAAAATCTTAACACGATCCAATGGTTTTCGGGAATTCAGCTATTCAGGATCTCGGGCCTTTGGCCTTTCTTTTCCTATCCTTTTGCTTTACTTGATCCAATGGCCGAGATATTTCCTGAAGTGTTCCTTATATCAAATGGTTGGTGTTTCTTGATGAATTCGAGATTCAAGAATTCTGGTTCAATTCAAACTCCTTTTCACCAAACTGATCAGCGCCGAAGTTGATTTTTTCTATGCAAATCTAATCTGACGACTATCATACTTCACTCTAGATCAATGTTTTTCGTGACTTCGGGGCTTCGGCCTTCGAGTACACTTACCCGTTCTAGTCTCTTTTTCTCCAGAGTGTTCAACATCAGATTTGACTAGTTTCATCCTTGGCACGCTCTGAATAGATCAATGGCTGACGAAATTTCCTGATCCGACGGACGATGGGAGTTCGTGGCTCTAGAGCTTCGACCTTCAGGTAATTTTTCTTGTTCTAAACTTCTTTCCACCAGAGTGGTCAGTGTTGGAGTTGACCGTCTCCTTCCCTTTACTGTGATCTAATGGTTCTAATATATACACTCCAGATCAACGGTTGACGATAGTTTGATTAATCCAAGGCTTCGGGATATTTTTGGTTTACACTGTCCTTCCACTAAACTTTATCGGATGGTCGAGAATTCATCCGATGTCTCTCCTTGGTATAACGGCTGGTAGGATTTTGTGAGTTTGTTCCTCTACCTTATCTCCAATGTCCCAAAACTTACACTATCCTTCCACTTGGCTTTGATCAGTGGCTCTAATTGATCTGATGGTTACGATTACTCCCAAAAAATATCTCAATGAACATGATTCTTCCTTGATCCTTCACAAACAATTCTTCTGTGTAGGGTCTAGCTTCTGCGTGATTTCAAATGTGCCATCTCTTCTGAGATTTTGAATCATAGGATCATTATTGATCCTATCGTGATCAACACTGATCACGAATTACTTCTTCCACAAGGTGATATTCCTTTTCTCTTATTACTGTACATGTTTGACTCATGTTTCCATCAATGAAAACAAAAAATCAATAATCCCAACAGATTAGAGCTATGGAGATTGCCAATTTTATATATAAGATATATTTATGAGAATCTTTAGACCATTCAAAAACTTGATTATTTTTCAGCAACTTATTTATTGTTTTGACAATGGCAGCATAATCACGCAAAAATCTTTTGATAAAGTTTATTTTCCCAAAAACTTATTTGACTGTTTTACAACTTCTGGGAGGTTTCAATTCTTATATGGACTTAATCCTCTCCAGGTCTATATATATTCCATATTTTCTTACTATATGACCCAACAATTTTCCTTCTAAGACTGCAAACATGCATTTCTTAGGATTAAGGGATATGCCATATAGTCTACATTGTTCAAAAACTTGTCATAGATGTAATAAATGTTGTTTCCTCATCTTTGAATAAACTATTTAATCATCTTGATAATATTCCATGATGTATCTTGTCATCTCCTTGAATGAATGATCCATTTCTCTTTGTAAAGTTTCTCCAACATTGATTAACCCAAATGGCATTCGAATATAAGCATATGTTCCCCAAGGTGTTGTAAAAGTTGTTTTATGTATGTCTTGATCTATTGTAGGTGCTTGATTGTAAGTACAAAACCCATCCTGCATGGACATCAAGATCTGGTGAACAGCTGTAAAAACATCTCCATATTTAGCAGATGATAGTTATCTTTTAGATAATCCTTGTTAAGATCCATAAAATCGACACATAGTCAAATTTATCCATTATTTCTTCTCACTACAACTAGATTAGAGATCCAATCAAAAATTATGACTGAAAAAATGATTCATTCCCTTTCCATATTCTCGGGTTCCAGTTTTACCAAAGGTTTTAATTTACGATTGATCATTCTTAGCTTTTGTATAGCAAGTTTGGTCCCTTCCTTCAAAGGTATGATGTACTGGATAATACTTTTATCATATTCTTTGAGATCATCATATGTCCATGTGAAAATATCATAAAATTCTTTGAAGATTTCAACACACTGATAGACCTCATCCTTGGTACATGTGCTACCCAAGTGTAAAAATTTTGGGTTTTTTGAAGTTCCAATATTTACTTTCGGAATTTCTTGGACCTTTCTAAGTGATTTCTTTTCTTTTGGTTTTCTCTTCATTATTTGATCATCTTGAGTAAAAATATATTCTCGAAGAACAAGAACTTTAGTGCTCAAATCACTTCCATGATTTAGATATTCAGATTTTTTTTCTTTTGAGAACCCTTCTTCTTCAATGCTTTTCTCTATGACAAATTCAACAATATTTTCTTCATTTTCAAATATTTTCCAAAAATTTTGGTTTTCTGGTACTGATGAGTGAAAAATCATCTTGACATGGAATGAATTATCAGATGATTCCAAATTGAAAAGTGAGACTAATACTACCAATGATTCATCCCTTTGATTTATTTCTCTGGATATAAATGATATGTTAAAATAATTGAAGGTTTGGATGAGATCCCAAACTCTTTCAACATAATCCTTCAATCTTTCCTTCTTAGTGTTGTATGTTTTTCAGACTTGTTTGATCACCAATTTTGAGTCTCCCATGATTACAAGATCAATAATTGTCATATGATGATAAAGTATTAATACTTGAATCAAAGCTTCATAATATTCTTCTTTATTTGTATACTCAAACTATAATTTGAATGCATGGGGATGCAATTATCCTTGAGGATTTTAAAAATCCACACCTGCTCCATATCTAGCTTTTGAGAAAGCAACATCAAAGAAAATTTTACAAAATCCTTGAAATGGGGTTCATCATTATCTTCAATCCAGATATAATATTCACATAAAATGCAAATTTACTATGACCAACATCAATGTAATCTACCATTTCTTCAATTTATTTCATCTTGAATAAAATATGATTTCTCTTTTAACGAGGTACCCTAGTGATGCCACCATCTGTATTTGGAAACATCATACATCTTCCATCATTCATTATTTAACCTCCCAAGGGAAATCACCATTCCCTTCCTAAAACAAATCCATATGTTGCAGGTAGATCAACCACAACAATGGTAAAAACTATTGTGATATGAGGTGTAGATTTAATACATCCACAAAAGTCCTTAGTTTCTCCATATGTCGAGACTTTTCTCGAATCAATTGCATAAATTCTTTCTCCAGTTTCATAATATTTAGTGCACTCCAAACCAATTGCTTGCATTATGGAAAGAGGCATGATATTATTTGTGGAACCACTATCTACCATACAATTATATAATATTAGCTCAGGTGTCTACAAAGATATATATAAGGGAGGGGTTTTTCCCTGTGTTCTCATAAAAGGGGAAGAATGGTGTTGTTGATTTCCAATGACTGTTGCCTCTACTATTGTATATGGTTTGTCTCCATTTTCTAATACTTTGAGTATATTTTCCTTTCATTGAGAAAGTTTTACTACCTCAAAAAATGGAAGAATAATCTGTAATTTTGTTACATCATCAATAATATTATAATTCATCTTGGAAGAGCTTATTCTTTTATCAATTTTTTGATATTTTTTTATATTTTTTCCCCACATTTCCTAGGAAAGAAGAGTCGCCTTTAAATGCTTTTGTTCTTTATACTTGTGGAAGAACAATATTTATTCCTTGGAGCTTATTTAATTGAGCCCTGGTCTAGACTACATTATCTTGTTTCTTATTTAAAGGTTCCTCTTCTTCAACTACCAAGTCTCCCTCTGAAAATGGCATTGTATCATCATCCATCTCCATGGATTCAATAAATCTAGAAGGTGCTTCATTATTGACTTCTAGAGGATATAATAATTGGTCTTCATCCTTGAGAGGTTCATCATTAATTTCATCTATTACAATAACATTGGGATTTTAGTACCGTAGAGCTCTGGGCCTAGGATTGTCATCATTTTGGTTTCTTTCTGGTCGTTCCCTGAATCCATATGTGGGTTCTCCGACATTTTGATGTTTTCGACGTGGTCTTTGTTCTTAAAATCTCCTCAATTGAGTTATCTCATTCTACATTTTTCTAGCATTTCTATTCCATTGTGCAATTCCTGCATCGTGCTTTGCATGAGAAAGTTCATTTGGTAAAGGAAAGGATTGAATAGTTTGTGGTTAACCATGAAATATTTATCTTGCAACTAGTCTATCATATACATTTCTAACTGGTGTATATGTGCTCTGATTTGGAATTGCAAGGGGCATCATCTGTCATTGCACTCTTCCTAAAATAATATCAACACATGCATTTCTTTCCAACTTATCTTCCTCCATCTCTTGTATTTTCCTCATATCTTCATTTAATTTAGAAATTCAAAAATGTATGATTACATATTTTAAGTTTGCAGGCATTGCATTTTTAAAACATCTCAAAATTATAGGGTCATTAGGACATTGATCCGCCGGCATTCGTTGTAAATTTCTAAAAAAACGGAGATTAAAGTCTTTGATTTTCTCATTATTGTCCAAATTAATCTAATTAAATTGAGTCAATAGGGTATGATATGCAATAGGATGAGAATATCTACCCATGAATGCATACTCAATATCATCAAAACAAGTGATTGAATTTTTTGGCAAGGAGAGATATCAATCATAAGTTGGACTAATCAAAGTTTGCAAAAATACTCTAACCATAACATCATCATGTACTACTCTATGTCTATCACAAATTGTCATAAATTGATCCAATTATTTGTCAGGATTCAGTATCCCATCACCATTGAATACTAGTAATACCCCAACCAAAAGCTTTGGAAATTGATGATGTTCACCTTGAAGATCCATATGACTTATTCTTTGTCTCTGCCTTTGATTTATTTTTCTATCATAATTGATTTGTTCCACCTTATTCTCATATTTCTTCAATTCTTGGCTCATAATTTTTCTCCTCGTGGTCTTCCATATCTTCTTGATGATCAAGGGTTGATGGAAATAAAGAGATAGAATCTTGAACCATAGATCTACTAACTTGTTCAATAATATTTCTTTTGCTTCTAGTTATAGGGCCTTCGAAATCTTTTGAAGTGTCCAGTATTGAAAATATTTATTGGAGTCGCATTTCAAAATTATGAGGAACTAGGAGTTTTGGTTGAGCCAATACTTTCTAATACCACTCAAGTTATCCTTGGTTCTTTTCTTTTTTTAGGACCAAAGAATATAAGTGATTCAAAATGTGTCTTTGGTAATCCAATCCAATGAAAAGATGAGGTTGGACTGGATCAGGACAAGTCATCAATTGGAGATTTTTATTTTAAATTTATTCATTGTTGTCCCCAGTATGGTCGCAAAACATGTTGATTTGTTTTCCTATTATGGACAATATTCAACCTCCTAGGATATTCCTGGAAATTTTATCAAGATACCCTCTACATTTTTATAGAGGTGGTACTCTTCTTTCTCGCTCATATATTCAATAAACTTACTCAAAGCATAGATTCATACATTCATAACATCAACACCTGTGAGTGGACTAGGTGGTAAAATAACTAAACAAATAATAAATGAATTATAGTAGAAAGATAATAATCTCTCAAACAATAACATAATATCTGCATCCACTCCATCACATCCATTAATTCAATTAATGAGAAAAACAAATATTTTGAAGCAAGACTTATGGATAGAAAATAAGATAGGTGGCCCAGGAATGAGATAGCTTCAAATAATTTGATTCATTTAGAATCTTAAGATACATATGATAAACACACATGGGATCTCATTTCTTTATAAAAATGTTATGAACTCCTAGAATAGCTCTCTATGAGAGTAAAAAATAATTACTCATATATGTTCAAGTTCGAATAAAGTGCTTGTCTATCGCAGAACACAATGTTCCTAATACTTAAACAATTAAAGTAAATGAATTACTCCAAATGTATTGGTATGTGGCTCCCATGGACCCAATAAAGTAATATTGGTAAACAAATAGTAGAGGAATGCCATATGGATGGATGTCTTTGTCTCTCTTGTATATCCTCTTCTTGGCATTAGGGTCTTCATATATATAATTGGGGCTTTGAACCTTCTTAGAATAAATACTTCTTGGTAGTTATTTTGGGTTAAATATTTGTGCCAATGATTTCTTGAGCCACTCTTCAATATATTCCTTCATTGGTGGGACCATGATGTCTTGCTTAACCCTAGGCTAGAATATATCTTCTTCAGTTTATTCAAATTGGGAATACAATTGTTAAACTGATGTCAAGTGGTCTTCATTATTGTTTACAAAGGTAACAAGACACCTCTTAATTTCATTCTCTGGAAATTTAGTGAGGTCGTCGAACTCACTTTTCCATGAAGCTTTAATCACGCTCAACTCAATGTCTAGTTGTTATTTAGTTATAACCATAGAATCTCTTATAAGTTGTGGGCCTTCAAGGTCTTTAACAATTTCAAGTGATTCAAGCAATTCGCTACTTCATTTTTCATTTATATATGTACATGTGGCAATTTAATCTCATAACATTTGTATCCTTTCCAGCTAGATTACTCTTAATTTTTTTATTCTATGGTTTAAAGGAAACTATTGTTAATTTCTATGGTAATCACTTATACTAGACACCCATGCAATAAAAGTACTTGAATCATTTTTATAAAAAGATTCATCATGTTCCAAGTCCCTTTTCAAATATTCCATGAAGCTAGCAATCCTTTGTGACAGATTTCTTAAATTTAAACTGACTTCTCGTGCTTGTGAAATAATATTAAGACACTTATTAATATTTTTTGTGGCATACAATCTGACAACACGGAGAAATTTGGCGGCCTTTCTTACCCGTTTTTATGTCCCTGGTGTATGCGGAGGAATTTGATCTAAATAAATAGTTTCCAATGGCTCTACGAGCAATGGTTTAGGACTCAATACGTCCTTGAGTTCACTTATTCTTATTTTTAATATAATTTTTTATAACTCTTGCTCTGAGATGGAATGAGAAAGAGAATATCCAGTAGTGATATCCAATTTGAGGAGTCTTGAGGGTCTAACTCCTAAAATTTCCACCTCAAAATTCCATTTCTGAGTTATTTTCTTATTCTTTATGTGGAATTTTTCTATCTACAATTTTTTCTCTTCTTTATTATACAAGACATTGTGTAGAGTCAAAGTTTGCTCTTCAAAAACTGTTGGTCCCTCTTGGGCCAAGTCCTCTACAATTAGTTGACTTTCAACAATGCATAGTGATACCTAATCCAATACAATGGCATTGTCTATTTCCATATTGATTGCATTCCTTGGGCTTCTTGAATTTTGTGAGTCCTTCCTTCTTGAGATTTTCTTCCTTTTTTGTTGTGATAATGTATGTGTTCTTTCAATGTTAGAATGAGGGGCGTCATCTTCATCATCTCCTCCAGCACATCCTTCACTATTCTCTTATCTTATTATAATTGATTCATTTTTCTTTTGTGTAGAGGAGGAACTCCTACATGTATGGGGGACAGAATAATATTGCACATCGGTTGCATCCTTCCCTCTTTTCCTTGTTTTTCTCTGTTGTCATTGAGTGTTTGAACTAACCTTGGTGAGAAAATCATCATTGCATACATGTTTCTCCTTCTTCTTGGGGGTATTCATGTCTCTATCATCAATTCCTTCAGTAATCCTTGTGAAAATATTACTATGTCTCATGGACACCAAATTTTCAGAGAATAGCCCTTCAGAGGTTCTACTTCTTTCAAATTAAATGTGATAAACATTTCAAAAAATTCTATTAGATAGGAATAACTTCTCACTATCGTATTATAAATATTAAAATATAATGAAATGAATTTCCTCCTCCTCTTTTTATCAAAAAGGATAGACCATGTCTTCTACTGTCTATAGACCTTTGCAACAAAATACCTATCACAAAAAAATGTGGGAAGAATAAAATGGATTTCCTCATAACCATACAACCTAATGTAAGTAAGTTCTTCTTCATGTAAACAAACTCTTGTTTCTTTGAGGAAATTATATACTTCTTACATTATCCTTGTTGGTGCTTCTCTAGTTAACATGTATCTAAATTCCTTAAGAAATTTATGTTGAATAAGGAAAACGTGGAATGGTACCTTATTCTTCCAAAGAACAGGGTATCAAAATTTGGTTGGATCATTCTGAACATCCAAATTACTCAAGATAAATCCCTCAAAAACATTTCAATAAGCAATAGCTAGGAGTAAATATGCATTCATGAAAACCTTTGAGTCTTTAAATAATTGGCCAGTTGGTAGGAAATATCATTCGATATTACCTCGGCCCATTCGAACACAAGTTATTTTCGGAAGGAAAAATGCAAGACATATAAAATTGACCTAGGAATGTGAGAAGTATATTCTTTTCCCATCAAGCACACAAATAACCATGAAAAATATTGATACAACTCCACCAACAGAGATATGTCAATGGATGAAAGGTCTGTCAACATTTATGTGGATGGAGTCATGAAATACTTCAACAAATTCACCCCACCACCCTAGAAATCCATAAAAGAGTCAATGTCTGGAAGCTTGATGCTTTTGTTGGAAGCAAGTAGTCGAAGAATCCTTCTAAAATTTTGGGAGTTAGTGGAACAGGGTTCCTCCCTTCAACTACTACTCGAATTGTTTCGTTCTTTGAATCAAACCTACAAGAACACCATAAAACCAGCTCCTTGAAGTCAAAAAAATTGGGCATGCAACCAACATTTATTAATATAGTCATCCATTTTTTATTTTTTTTTCTTATGCTCAGGAGTTCGACTCTGGAACCACCAATATTATGTTGACCAATGGAAGTATTTATCTTGGTGAGTGAGAGAGTTAAAGATATATCCAAAAAAGACTCTTTCCTCCTTATTATTTCCCTATTTATTATTCTTTTGATGAACTTTGATATATGTGACATTGAATTACGAAGATCTAGTTGCTTAAAAGTTAAGTGCATGAATAGAATTTACTAAAACATCCCTTCAATGCATACAAATTTCCTTCAAAATGCAGGAAAACATAAATGGAAGTTGTTTTGAAAAGCAAGTGGTTCATGGGAAAATGAGATAATGAATCCACATTAACCCTGGATCACCTCCGTTTACCTTGTGAATCAAAAATCACTAATATACCATAAATGACCCTTGAATAATGTGCAAGGTGCACAATATCCATGAAGAATTTAGCAAGTGTGGAACATGGGTATATAGAGAGAAAATTTCGTTAGAAGTTTATTTGTGCGGAAGTTAAGGTTTTGTGTTAATGTGGAGGTCAAGGAATGAAAGAATATCAAGTGTGTGGATATAAGGGTTGTGAAGCATTATCCTCACAAGGGTTATGTGGGAGTATAAGTGTGGAGGAGGGAAATGTGTGGGAGAAAGGATTGTACAGAGAAAGTGGTTGGCATTAGGTCCTCCACACATGAAAGAAATCGAAAATGACTAAGTGTTGGACCATGCATAATATAAGTAGTGTGGATGAAAGGTTTGTACGGAGCATGGAGGGATAGTTTTAAAGTAGACAATATCTGCACCACACAAGGAATCCACACACAACACAAGTCGTAAAAATGACTAAGTGTTGTGTTGTGTACATATGGAATTTCCTCCAATCATCTAATGAAAATGTAAGCATGTGATGGACTATGGAATGAAAACTAAAGGGTTGGGGAAGGGTTATATACATGGCTAAACTCGAAAATAAAAGGTGATGCATGAAAATTGATCAAAAATGCACCAATGATTTATAATCTGTAATATGCACTAATATTTATTACAAGTCATCCACCAATGCATTATATTGTATGAAGAACACTGGTGAAAAAAATATGCTAAAACCCCCTTCCACTCAAATCTTTTAGTTTTAATAATCATCTACTAAAACCTATGAAAAACCCTCTTCTTTCATTAACATAGTTTTGTTTTATAATTTTTCGTAATCTTGCAAAACTAAAAACCTCTAATAATTGGTGCTTTCCTTGTAGTGTGTGGGTTTTTTGTTGGAGGAGAAAATCCCTTATACACATTCTTGATACAAGCCCCCCTTGAACTATTGGTTCCCATTGTTATGTAGGATGTGATTAGTGGAATGGAGGTGTTAGCACTAAAATTTACCCCTTGAAAATTTTTTGAATTTTCACCAATTTTGTGCAAACTCCGCCAAGCCTCACATCTTCTCAAAACCTTTAATCTGGTGAATTTATTTAATTCTAGTAGAAAAATCAGTATATTTTCAAAGGCAGTCGCTAAAGGAAGTTTCATGTTCGGATAGCGACATCCATACATGAAAATTCGAATGTGCTACTAGAAGTTTTGTATGTGATTGTTTTAGAGGCTAATGTCTAGCGCAATTTCTGACCAAATGAGGAGGAATTTCAAAAATCTAAAACATGGGTTTTCTCCAGAACGGGCCCAATTAGGTGAAATGCAATCAATTTCCCGAAACAAGGAACGGTTTGGGAATTTTTTGATGAATCTTTGAAACTAATTTTTTTATAAATTTCACAGATTTCCAAGAATTCACTCCAGTGGTTCCAAACTAGAAGGAAGAAGATCGGGCAGCTCTAAATCTCTTGCCATAAATCAAAGATTCCATTTATTTTTGGTTTATTGATGTATTTTATTCCCTAAAGCTAATAACATCCCAGATATTCTAAATGGTTATAAATTCTAGGATTTTGAATGTAGAGAGTGGAGGGGGGATCCGGGTTGGAAGAATTAGATTACAATTTGGGTAGTAATGTGTGCATTTTGTAAATCCTAAAGGGAAATCACCTTTTGTAAATTTCGCATTATTAGAGATTCTTGAGAAATAATCTATCAATCAATCATTTTCTTTTGTTTCCTACATCTCTTTGTCTGTTCATTTGAATGAAATACCAATTGTTGAGATTCAATAATTGTTCATCATTTATGGATTCCTATGCAGTGAAGCTTCATTGCATTTTCCATGATTCATGAGTTTGTTCAGGTGTTTTTATTCATTCTCAGAAATAATTTATGTTTGTTGAATATTCCAAATTATGAATATATGAAGATTGATCTCGCATATGTCACTTTATAGTTCACACTTGTTCTTCTTTTTTTCTTCCTTTCATAATGTTAATCAACTTTATCTGATACTTAGTGTAATTTCCTTTGATCCATAAGGTGTTCACAAAATGACTCCATTCCCAATGGACTTGATCACTGATCAAATATTACACATGTTAGTTCCCATTTTATGCCTAATATCTTTCTTAAACTTGTCCTTCTAGTTTACGTGATCCACCAACCAACCAACATGTACACATTGAGGTGCCTTGCCATATGTTCTATTGTAGCCTAGAATCATCTAAGGAGATAACATCTTTTGGTGCCATTTTCTAGGAGTGGAGGAACAAAGTGTCTTCCCTGGTCATACGACAATGAATAGATCTAATTCTTGATGGTGAACAAGGATCAACATTGAATATTGACTGCATATCATTCACTTGGCGACTCCAATCAAATTTTCAAGATTGCACTGGAGGATGAGCCTTGCTAAAAAAAAAATGAAAAGGAAGAAGGGAAAGACCAGGTATCAAGTCATCAATTTTTTCCAAGAACTTATTTCTTTTTCATCAATTATTTCCTATGTTTTCCCTTACATGTCAGAAGAATTATCCTATGCTTTGTATACTCATATGATCATAAACCTACAATTGTATATCCCTCATTGGAAGAAGAAGATTTGGTTTCTTCTTGCATTATTAATCTTGATCTGATCTCTTCATCTAAACCTACTGAGAAAAATGGTTCCTATATTCCAATCCCTCTGGAACATGATCAATCTTGTAAGCCTATTGAGTCTAAAGATAACTTACCATTTCCTGTAATATCTACTCCATCCTGTAATCAACTCATTGAAGTTTAGTCCACAATTAGGGAAAGTTATAAACCTATGAAGTTACCATCCATCCTTCATGATTATCCTCCCAAGTTTTTTGAGTACCTTCCGAAGTTTAATGGAGAAGACCATGTTACAACATAAAAACACATGAAATATTTCAAAAGGTTCACAAATATCTTTGAAATCATGTATGATGATGTGTTTATGAGAACATTTTGTCAGTCTTTACAAGGAGATGCTAGAATAGGGTTTAAGAATTTGGAGGATGATTTAATAAGTTCATGGATGGATTCTCAGGATATTTTCCTGAGGTATTGGGATGAAAGAAATACTATGATCAATACAATTATGAATTCTATGCTATGAAGAGAAAGAAAGATGAAATTGCTACTCGGTTTAATTGGAGCTTTCAAATCTTCTATCTCAGTATTCCTAAATAGATTCAACCTTATGAAGTTGCTTCCAAGTCATATTACACATAATCCCATCATCCTGACTTATATTTTTATCTCAGAGAGGGGAAGTCTTTGACTTTGCAGCAGATGTTTATTCATGATGAAGAGATAGAGGACAATCTTTGGGCTTTTGGAAAGCTTTAAAATTAGATTTGGCATGAAGATTTGAATACAAAGGAAAAAGGGAAAGAGTATCAACAACAGTAATCAGATATGCATTTTCATTTGTTTCAATATGTTGATACATCATCTTCAGATTTTTGTTTTTCTCCAGCTCTTAAAACTAGTATATCAGATTTTTCTATTTTCAAGGATGTATAAAATGCATATTCTCTTAATTTACATCACCAAGATGATTTTCTATATATAGTAGAAAAATTTTATAATTATGAGCACAAGGTTGATTATTCTATAAGTTTTCTTGGAGGTTTTCATGAATATGATTTTGCAAAAGGTTGTTATCAATCTGTTGAAATAGAAGTTGGTATTCCAGAAGATCATGTTGTTGATATAAATGATCAGAAAACTTTATTTGTTTATAATGATATTAAAGATATTTTGGTTTCAAATTTTGGTCAAAGATTTTTATTGCAGGAAGATCATCGACAGTTTAAAGGTAGTTTCTTCAATTGTCCATTCAAGCCTGAATTGTTTCAAGATCGAAATCAAATATTTACATCAGCATGCACTAAAGCTTGTGGCATTGAACTTGTATATCTTGAAAAGAAAGTTTTTTCTTCTACACCTATTTATCAAAATCGAGAACGTATTGAGCATCTTAATTTTCTTTCTCTTGAGGTTGATAAAAAATTCAGGCACCTTTGGAAGCTTCAGAAGATGATCAAGAAAAGTGTATTTCTTCATCAACATATACAAGAGTTTTGGATAATGATCTAGTATATGAGATCTATGAATCTGATTCTTTTGAGAGCGGTGAAGTTGATATTTTGGATGAAGAAGACTTTGTTGCCCCAAACTATTATGAATTGTTTGATATTCAAGACCTGTTTCAAAAGAAACAACAAAATGATTTTTTTCTTAATGAAACAGAGTTCATGCAAAGGTAGTTATACTTTTGAATCAACAAAAACGTTTTCTTGATTTTGAAGATCCAGTAGTAGTTTTGAGGGAGTCCACTTTTTCCGAGTTTCCTAAGGTTACAAATTTTGGCATATCACCAATATGTGCTTGCAAGTATGATTTTCCAAAGGAATTTCTATGGAAAATGTTATGTTCTTTGTGTGATTTATTAATCAACTGCAGAAAGGAGGTTCTTTCTATTACATAATTACTTGCATGGTTACATTGGAATTTTGCTTATACGTGAGCAGATCAGAAGATTTGATTAAAGTAGGAAGTGTATATAAATAAGATTGATTTTTCGAGCATTTGGTTTTCAGCTTGATCTGGCTTGCAGTAAAGTAGCAGAATAATAACTCCATAGTCTAATGGATAAAAGGAACTAGAAATTATATTTTCAGTTTGCTCGACAGTTTGGTTTGCAGTATGTTTTGGTTACAGTATGAGATGAATGGTGATGATCTCAAAGAAAAACAGTTTTCAAACCAGGTTCAATGGAAAATGCATTGTGGTATGCATGTTCTTAGGGCACACGAGGAGAGAACTATTCCCATTTGGAGCCAATGTTAGCACTAAAATTTACCCCGTCATTTTTTTTTTTTGAATTTTCACAAATTTTGTGCAAATTCTGCCAAGCCTCACATCTTCTCAAAACCTTTAATCCGGTGAAGTTCTTGACTTATGGTAGAAAAATCAGTGTATTTTCAAAGGAAGTCGCTACGAGAATTTTCATGTTTCGGTAGCAACCTCCATATATGAAAATTCAAATGTGCTACCAAAAGTTTTGTACATGACTATTTTAGATCCTAACTTTTGGCACGATTTTAGACTAAATGAGGAGTAATTTCAAAAATATAAAACATGGCCGGTTTTTCCAGAACAGGTCCATATATTCATGAGTTTGTTCAAGTGGTTTTATTCATTCTCGTAAATCATTTTTGTTTGTTGAATACTCCAACTTATGAAAATATGAATATTGATCTAGAATAAGTCACTTTATAGTTCATACTTGTTCTTCTTTTCTTATTCCTTTCATAATGTTAATCAACTTTGTTTGGTACTTAGTTTAATTGCCTTTGATCCATAAGGTGTTGAAAAAATGGCATCATGCCCACTGCCCTTGATCACTGATCAAATATTACACATGTTAATTCCAGTTTTATGCCAAGTTTCTTTCTTAAACATGCCCTTTCAGTTTACTTGATCCACCAACCAACCAACATGTAAACGTTGAGGTGCCTTGGCATAGGTTCTATTGAAGTCTATAATCATATCAAGGGATAACAAGAGGAGTAGCCCTAATCTAGATAATTTTCTCTAGATGTTGTTCTCCTATATTATTGGGCCCTACCATGAAAATGGGGTAATGTAGTGGATTACATAGTGCATACTCATTTGTCCAACTAAAAAGAACCTAGATCATGCGACATGCATTCAAGTGAGAAGATAGTTGACTCTATAATGTAAGGGTGTTTACCCTAGCTTGTACCTATACAACATAGATAGTATTGTTGCATCCAGGTATGACATCCAAAGGTCCATACATAGACTTTGTTCTATTTGCCTAGAATATTTGTTTGTCCAAATCACACATACTCTTGGGTCAAATTTGTGCTCAATATGGATTAATGGTTGTATTTATGAAATGATGGTCACCTTATCATTTAGTGGGGAATAATTAACTTTAATGGCATTATTGACTTAGTGGGTGATGTACTTAATGAGTTATGTAGTGACGGAGGTCTCATATTATCTCATATAATACCTCTTGAGTGGAGTATTAATTACTCTATCATAGGCACTATATTACGATGGTTTTTAAGGTGTTTGAGGTAGTTGTTTCATTTTTAACTCATTATTGGGAAATCATTATTCATTGTATCACTATAGAGGATGAGTGCATGAGAGTTTAGGTTTAAGAGATAATTTTCCCCCTTCACCTTCCATGCTCTTTGTGTTTTCTTTATGTAGTTTTTTAGTATTTGAAATATGAATAAATATTGGGGTCATGTTATGTGTTTCTTCTTGTGTTATTTTCTTTTATTGTTGAATTTGTAATGGTTAATGGAGAAATGTGTGATGGATTTCACTTGGCACCTTTTGGATCAACATTTTTCACTAGTCTAGAATTTGGTTTGTGATTTCCTTCCATGGAAAAGTGGAAACAATGTCATGGAGGGGATATCACTACAAGAACCTATATTTTGATGGACCTTTTTCCTTCATTAGGATGGGTGTACAACAATTTTGTAGGATATGACTAGTTTATGTTAAGAACCAAAACATCAATATAGAATATAAAAACCTCAGGAAAAGTACTCAACGCCTTGAAAAAGAGATAATTTCAGATAATAAGCCTCTTCGAGGGGGCAACCTCCTTTTACCCCACTTAAATGTTCAAGTACAAGATGATTCAAAATGACAGGGGCAACCTCCTTTTACCCCACTTAAATGTTCAAGCACAAGATGATTCAATGAAAATGTTCCTTGGTATATATAGGAGACTAGCGATATAATTATAAATAATGTCTTAAAGTCGACATAATTAAAATAACATTACTAATTTAAATTTCAAACCAACGGCCTAAAGCCGACATAAATAAAATAGCATTACTAATCTAATATGCCCCAATTAAGGGGCAATGAGCTAATATTAGGCTAATGCCCTCTCTTGACATCGCAAGCCTACAACGCTTTGAGTAATCCCCGATGCTTCAGATAAAAGATCCATCTTCCTAAGTGGGAATTACCGTAGTTTCTCCATTTAATGAGATACTCAATGGATCTATTACTCGCCATTTACCTTTGTGTCATGTTGATGGCTTCAGCTCCACATGATTTTTTCCTTTCCTCGCCAAGTTCGCCATATAGTTTGAACTCAGGATCTTGTCGCTTCATAATCTTTACATGAAACATGGAAAATCGCGTACTCGCGAAATATTTTAAAAGTACCAATTTGTATGCCATAGTACCCACCTTTTGCAACACCTTATAAGGCATTATATAGTACTTTGGTGATAATTTATTATCGTTTTGGCTTGCTTGAGGGACATCTGCTTGTATGGTTTCAGAAGTCTTAAAAATACCCAATCCTATCAAAACTTCTTTCACTAATGACATGTTGATCTCATTGTTGTTTCATGCGACATGTGCCAAGTACGTTTTCCTTTAAGATTTGGAGAAATTTGTTGTTGATTCTCGATGATATTCTCTTAATCGCTTGAACTCCTTAGATTTTTCTTTTAGAGTTGAAGAAGTGATGAAGGAGGGTGGTATCCATAAAGTGCCATAAATGGTGTCATTTTGTTGCAAGCAAGATACCACCAGGATACAACATCATGATGATGACGATGAGATATTTAACATATTTCAATACAATAGAAGGAATATGGGACTTCATTACAATAATCTTTGCCGCTATGTATCTTTTGAACTGTCCCATGAATGCGCAAAAAGGGAAACCGCATTAGCTTTGAGGCGATGAGAGAGTGCACAAAAGTGTGCAAGGGCTTGGTTGGGTATATCAACAATCACCATGATTTATCAATCCTTCTCGCATCCCTTGGTAACTTTCGTGATGAAATCCATGGAAACCTCTCCTCCCAAATAATTTTGGGATGGATAATGGCGTGCCTGACCCGGGTCTTAATTGTTTCCACCTTATTTTGTTGGCAAACCACACATTTTCCTCACCACAAACCTTAGAACATCGGGCTTTAAGGCCATCCCAAAAAACTTTCTTACTCTATGGTAGGTTTTCAAAGGCCCGAGTGCCTCCTATTGGAGAGGTGCAAGGTGTGCAATCTCCAATAGTACCTTTTGTTTGAGCTCGGGAGTTCTTACATAAATATATACCTGTACCATAGTGAATCATTTTTCCATGCAATGTATCTGATGCACCGGGAATCCTGTTGCAACCTTTTGAATGAGAGTCCACACTTTTTCGCTATTCTTCCATCTTTTCATCCTTCTTTTCCTATTATCCAATCGGGTTGATGTGATTGAGATAGCACAAAGAAAGGCCTCAACGCCTTCATCCTTTCTGAGAGTGCATCCGCCACAACATTTTTCTCTTCCCCTTTTTATAGAAAATTCAAAATCATAACCCAATATATTGTTCACCCATTTTGTTAGAGTATTTGTTCCAAGATAGTCTTTGTTCCAAGAAGTATTTAAGACTATCAAGGACTCTTTGAACTTGAAGTGACTACCCATTAGGTAAGGACGCCGTTTTTCAATGCATGTAGTATTGCCATCATTCTCCTTCTCATAAATGGGTTTGTGTGTGTCTTTCCTTGAGTGGTCTAATTTCAAAAGCTAGGGGCCTTAATTCTTGCATTAGAAGAACACCAATTCCATTTCCCAGTGGGCATGACACATTCCACAATAAAGGTTTTGTAGAAGTCCGAGTGGTCAAGACAGAGTTGTACACATCACCTCTTTAAGTTGTTCAAAAGCTTTAGCTGTTTCCGGAGTCCATGAAATGCATCCTTAGTTAGTGTCGCTAAAGGCGTTGTTATTCTTCCATAGTTCCAACAAACTTGCAGTAGTAACCAATCAAACCCAAAATCCTCTAAGAATTTTTAATGTTTGGGAATCAGTCGAGTCCATCATGGCCTTAATCTTGTTAGGGCTCAATTTGACACCTTCATGAGATACAATATGACCCAAATAACTCTACCTCCTTCACCCAAATGAAACATTTGGATGGTTATAGTTGTTGCTCCTTAGTAGTTGTAGCACCTGTCAACATGTTCCACATGATCCTCCCAAGATTTGCTATGATTAGTATACCATCAAAAATACTAACACAAATTTTGAAGGAAGGGCTTGAAAAATGGAATTCAATCAATCCTTGGAATGGAAGGTGCATTTGTAAGGCCAAAAGGCATGACCTCAAAATTGCTAATGGTCCTCTAAGGAGTTCGGAATTTTGTTTTTGGGATATTTGCTTCTTTCATTCTAATTTGGTGATACCTTGAACAGAGATCCACTTTTGTGAAATAGATTGTTCAACAGTTCATCTAACAATTCATCATCCCACGGAATGGGAAATCCTATTCTTAGATCTGTTGATTTGTCTATAATCCGGACACATATTCCATGAGCATTTCTTTGAATACTCATTACCACTGGGGTGTAAGTAGGTATTTTCACATAGTCTAATACGCAACCTTTCTAACATTTCTTCAGTTCCATGCAAATAAATTTCACTTTTCAAGTATAAGTGGTATCTCAGATGGCCTCGATGTTAGGAGGAAAACACTCTGTGAATTAGAAGAATTTCATGATCATGATTTCTCGAGGGCAGGGTAGAATTGTAGTCTATATTTTCAAATACTTTTGGAATGCTTATCAATGATCCTTTGGAGATCTGAGGACAGATGTCTTAGATGTTTGAACATCTAGTGAGCATAGTTGCAGTAATAATGCCTTGGAGTTCCCTTTTTCTCACACTTTGTCATGTCGCTGAGCTATCACCTTAACAGCCTCAGATTTACCTCTCAACTCAATTTCTTTTTCCTTCCAATAAAAATTTCAGTGAAAAAGTTCTGGAAAATTAAAATACATTGTTCCAAATGATTGTAACAATTGGATTCCTAGCACAACATCTCATCACCCATGGGTTAGCAATCAACTGGACTATCTATTACATATCTCCATAGTAAGATTGATCTTATTGCATTTTCCCCGAAGCAACTGATAGTTCCTCCATCCGCAATAATTACTTGAAACTCTACTACTAGATATATAAAACACTGGAGACTTTTGGCTAATTTACGCGAGTTCCAAATTATGAGTAACGCCATAATCTAATTAGGACTATTACCTTTTTCCTTTTTATGTATCCTTCTATCTTTGAGCGTCAGAGAGTGCTAATTCCAAGTCCAACGCACAACAACATCTCCACGAACCTCTATCTAATTGTTTTCTATGTTACCTTGAGATGGTTCTTGTTCTGTTCTTATTCCTCTTCTTCACAATCATATGTAGAATACTTTTCCTCAACACACTTATGTCCCATCACATTTTTGTTGTCACAATTAAATCATAAACCTTTGCTTTTCTTTTCCTCCAATTGTTGAGGTGTCAACCTTTGTAGGTTGAGGTGTTTTATAGCTTAGTTACTGTTCTATAGATGTTAGGATAGGTTCTTTTAAAGCTTACAGTTTCTATTTCTTTACTTCTTCAACATTTCTTGCCACCTTAAAATTTTATCCCTCTAATATGATTTGGGTTCCCAAAGGCTTAAACTCCTCGTGTTGAATGTTATCCTTAAAGTTCTATGAATACATCAATCAAGTGCTCATCCGAATATCGGTTACCTTTATATTCAATCTTTGGAAGTTCTCAATGTGCTTCAGAATCAACCCTTTTTGCTTGAGATTTAGCAATAAAGAAGGTATTACCCCGTTTGCATAGTGTGATATCATTTCTTCCGTGAAAATTGTCTAAGGACGAGTGATTTGGCAGAACAAAGCCAACGATACCAAACAAATTGATTAGGTTCTAAATATAACGGCAATTCGTACTTTTTTTGTGTATGTGGCACATTATGGAGATCAAAGAATTGCTCCATCCTAAGTATCCATGCGATTGGGTCCTTTCCATCAAACTTCCTCACATGTCAATCTTAGGAACTGGTTGGTCTTTCAAACCAAAGTTGGAGTTTCTCCATTCTGATTCACCTTCCATGTGTCCACATCATGAATTTCATGGGATGCATTTTCACTTTCAAAAGTTCTCATATGAAATTTTGCACATCCATGATCTCTCCCTTTAACCCATCTATCTTGGGTGTCCAACTTAGCTTCCATTGAATCCATCTTAGTTCAACTTAGCTTCCATTGAATCCCATCTTAGTTTCCATTAACCATCTTAGATTCCATTGAATCCATCTTATTTTTGTAGTTCATTTATGTCTCCAAAGATTTCACCTTCATCAAGAGTCCAAGTAGATTTTCTCGGGAGGCTTATTTGGTGTAGAAGTTCTTTGGGTGGCATGTTGTCAAGTATCACTTTTTGAACCTTGATTTTGAGGTGGTTCTGCCAGGACAATATTTCTTCGTTGTATCTCCCAATTTTTTGCTCTTCCGGCATGAAACTTTCTTATGTATTTCTCTGATATTTCTTCTCTCATCCATAGGTCTGATCAAAATTGTATGTGCCAAGTGGGAATTTATGGTAGCTTCCACAACTGCCAATTTTTGGTCAGAGATCTCACTCTGTATAGTGTGTCCCGCATAAAATAATTGATATAAATTTTCTGAAACTCATACCAAAAATAATACAGACCAGACACGATCCAATGCAACCAAATTCCCCACACAATTTGGATACTCTAGAAGAAGTTATGATTGTTTTACTCGAACACATTATTGAGACTAGTCAATAAGAATAATCAGATACCCTATCTTACATGTGGTGTATCTACAAATTTAAGATGACCTTGTTGAAATTTTTATCACGTATACATTACCACTTTTGTAAATGGCCTCCTCAGAGTTCATGTCTGAAACATTTAAAATTTTATAGAAAAATTCAATGATTCATTTCAGATGACTCTGCAACTCTATCTTTGTGAACCTGTAATTAAAAGTATAGCACTGTGAGCTGCATTTTGAACCCACCTTGATCCGTCTTCTCAAATATCCTCCAAGCCATTCCTTCAAACATTGTATAAAACAGTTATAGCAAAAATTCCACGGTGTCTCAGACAGTACCGAAACTCAAGACCTTGAGCTCGACACTATGTTAAGAACCAAAACATCAATATAGCATATAAAACCGAAAAGTACTCAACGCCTTGAAAAGAGATAATTTCAGATAATAGCCTCTTCGAGGGGACAACCTACTTTTACTCCACTTAAATGTCTGGCACAAGATGATTCAATGAAAATGTCTCCTTGGTATATAGAGACTAGGAGGTATACTACAAATAATGGCTTAAAGCCGACATAATTAAAATAAAATTACTAATCTAAATTACAACTAATGGCCTAAAGCCGACATAAATAAAATAGCATTACTAATCTAATATGCCCCAATTAAGGGGTAATGAGCCAATATTAGGGCTTAACAGTTTCTTTGCTTCAAAACTAATAATTGTGTTATCAAGATGGTGGAGGTAATGTTTCTCTTTCAAATTTGACTAATATTGAATGTATGATTTTGGTTATTGTGGTTTCAAGTTTATTCTCGATTAAAAATCCAGTTGATGGGTTTTTCTGAGCATGGTTATTTATGTAAGTTTTAAACCTATGAATTAAAGAAATGCATACATATTCTTAAGAAAAATAGAAATTAATCAATGGTTCATACACATAATACACAGATATTTACATTGGGAACCCTTAACCAGGAGAAAACAAACCTTCCTTGGTGCCACACCTCTCAACTCTTCATTGTATTAATTTCATCATTCGCAATACAATATATACACAATATTTTAGGTATTTTGTAGCTACCAAAACCCTATTTCCCTTAATCCAGTATTAATTTAGAAAACTGCTAAAAATAAAAATAAAAACGCTAAAATAGCAAAAACTGCCAAAAACAAATCTCATGTCGTTGCCCCGAACCCTATCAACTCTGGGATACTTCCCCGAGTCGAATGCTCCACATAACCCGGAGGGGGGGAATCATACTACCCCCCCCACCCACACACACACATGCAAAGAATATAACACCTACCCAACACTCTATTTGGTTGACTTAGAGGAAATTTTCCAACAAACTACTTGACAAAAGTTGTTAATAAGAGACAAGTGTAACAATGAATATGATGGATTAATGGTTGGAAATTTGGTGTATTCTCTATTTTGTTCATGGCAATCTATTTTAGACACATTGTCAATTATTATGATTCATTGTCAAATTGTTTTACTAATGGATTTGGTGTCTCTTGGTGAAAATGAAGAGTCCTTGAATTTAAATGTTTTTCTTGTGTCTTACGGCTTTGATCTTCCCATGTGATGAAATGGTGTTTCTATCTTCCCTAGGAATGTTTTTTTCTTATGTTTTAGTAATTGGTTAGTTGAGATACATCTAGGTGTGGCCAACATACTATTATGTGATGGGTTGGTAGGTTTTCTAAGTTGCCTAGGAATCAACCCATGGTTAGACCTTCAAGAATATGGGAAACGTATAAGACATGTAGTGCATGCATGGGAATATTTGAGGTCTCGTGTGCCTATTATCACCTAAAAATTACATCCCATCAAACATTTTTCCCAACTTTTAATGTGTAGCCTTCATGATTATTTTTAGCTATGTATAAGGTTTGTTTTGTCTCCTTCGGTCATCGTATCCTTGAAGTGTCAATGTTTTTCCTCTCCTTTTCATGTTATTATCTGCATCAAGTCTTAATTCTACATTCAACAAGTCCTTTTATGCCCAAATTGTTGTACTATGTTGTCATTGATGTCAAAGGATTGATGTCAAAGGGTTGATGTCAAATATTGTCATAGTGATGTGTTTGTATCATTGACGTCATGTCATGGTTGATAGGAATAACCAAATGGATAAACTCCAAAGTGGTCCCCTTATGGTGAGATCCCTCACATGAATACGCTTTGTGAAGTCCAAATGGTTAGATATCCCAGTAGTGTGGTTAGGGAACCCAAGTTTGATTAAGGAATAATGTAATGAATATCAGTGAATTTGCAGGAGAAACTATTCCATATGGATAGTATATGATGTTTCCAGTGATATGTGGAACGTCACATAAATCATCATGGTTAGAGAGTTATGGCCATGTGAAGTTGGAGAACCCTCATGAGTTATATAGAAGCCCCTAGAAGGTCAAATAAGTCAAATTATTATAGAAATTGCTATAGCGGGAAAACCCCTCTATAGACTACACAAAGTGCCTAAAGTGTAGGCAGAGATAACCATATAAAGTCTCCTACTTTTTATCACTATCCCAACATTATCCCACAATCATACATAAAAGACAAGAGAGAGGGATCCGGTAGGCCTACCTTAACCTCCGTGTTCGGTGTTGATCCCTTTGCGCTTGGTTGTTTCCCGACTGCAAATCTCCTCCCAAGGCTGACCTGCACTCATCAAAAGACAAACAAGAATCTACAAGCATGCATTCTATATATGGATTAGTGGATTAGACATTATAAACAAGAAATGTAAACAAATCATATAAGTTCAAGACGTCATTTAGCGAGACATAAAAAAGTACTTCTTTATATTAATCTCACAAAAGTCGCTTACAACATGAGACCAACACTGTGCCTTGAACTTGGTCCTGGGCTCCTCTTCACCATGCACCAACTGTTTTCATGTCTTCTTCTCCTCTTCAGTTCTCTCTTAGGGAAATGGTAAGGGATTTACAATTGGGAAGGGGAATTGATAAAATGGGCATAGTTTATTTTCTCTCATGCCTCCCTTTGTAATGGGACCCCAACCCCTTCTTTTATAGGCCAAAAGGGACAGTAACGGTTGGGGTGAATGGCTATGGGCAGCCAAACGGTTAAGTAATGGCCCGGAAACCAGTATCCTATGCAAATTTCCACATTTCATGATATTTTGTGGGTATACGTGGGTTGTAGTGGCTCAGCAAGCGTGTGTACGCAGGAATTAATGGTGCAGTGCGCATACACCTTCAAAATGATGGTTTTTAGAAGAGTTGTTCAATAATGGCTTGGTAAATATAGAAAGTTAGATGGTATGATGCCAAGTATGCATGTCAGGTGAAATTTAGGGTTATAATAGATGCCCCCTAATGTGTGAGGTCATAAGAGCATCTGATGGTCTAAATACATTACAAATATTCACCATTGTACGACGCGAGTGAGCCCAGGGACCGGAGTTCAGGAGGTTCCATTTACAAAAATAACAATTTGTCTCACTGAGGCGGGCATACCCATGCTTGGGATGAAATAAAATCATGGCTGCCAATCAAATACACTGCAGATCCATGTCATATAACTATATAAAGTGTAGCCGCGAGCAGTACACAACAGATATACATCTCAAAATCAAAAAATATACATGTATAGTATCCATTTTTAAGAATCCAATGATGCCTGATGACTGGAGATGAAGTCTTCAAAGCTCGAGAAACAACTTCAGAATCTTCAAAACTCGGGTAAGAGTGTAATATGAGTGTATGACTTCACTACCCAGAGGTCTTCGATGGCTCGTCGGGAACAGACAAGAGGATCTTGATGATCAGGCATAGAACTTCATTGATTTTTAGAAAGGACTTGATTGGTCTTTTGTGGTGGTCGAGCATGAGGACAAGAGACAAACTGCAGAAGGGATGACTCAAGTTTAGTAAGACTTCCCTTGGACAAAAGCATGACAAAAGATGAGACTTAGGGAGCATGGCATTGACATAAGTTCACAATGTCCGAGGCAAAGAGAACTCTCCATATGTTTGGAAGGGTAACCAAATGGAGGAGGACACATCTCTATGTAGCGAGAAAATCTTCCTAAGGTCATATTGAATCCTAAGGCTTGACGAACAAATGGAAGGATGTGCTTTGTCTAAGGGCAACTCATTGTGTTGTCAACAAAAAGAAAATACTTTTCCCTTCCTCTTTTTGGGGTATATTTGATTTTTTGTTTTTTGTCTTTTTCAATAATTTTGGGAAGCTTGAAAAAGAATAAAGAATGTTACGTTACAAAGGAGGATCTAGTGTTGCAGACATACTAGTTCCAAGCGCAAGGAACACATTGATGCTCAAAGAAAGGGGACATATGTAGGAAAAGGACACTCGGGAAAAATCCTCCATAGGTCAAGGTGTCAAGACGTAGAGGTAGAGTGCTACAAGACTTGCATATAAGGCATGCTTTAGATGGTTCAATTGAGAGAAACATGGAGCCGGCATTAGGCCAAATACGTAGGAATGCAAATGTGATTAATAAGACACAATGATAGCGTCCTTCGATGTGATTTTAACAATCCTAGAGATGGAAAGCTCAGTGGTTTTTCATTTTTAGAGAGTCTGAAAAAAGCGTAAAAGGAGACTCCATTGGGGTACCTCTTTCGAAGGTAGTCTATTCAGTTTGAAAAATGGGCAAACTAGCACCGAACAGATGTCTATTCAAAATCATTTTAATGAGTGTGACAAAGACAATATCACTCAGCAATCTTTTTATTTTTAAGGAGTCTGAAAAGAGCTTAACTATGGACTCTGTAAGGGATGTTCTTATGGACCAATTTAATGAGTGTGAAGAAACAAGGTCACTCGGCTATCTTTTCAATTTTAGGGAGTCTGAAAAGAGATTAACTATGGACTCCGTGGGGTTCCTTTTTCGTAAGTTTAGTCCCTCGGGCCAGAAAAAGGGTTAAATCTATACCTGAGAATACTCTTCTAGAGAACCGAGGCTCCTATAGTATACCTTTGTTCGTACTTTTGACCATCTGGACTGAAAAGGGGTAAACTACCGTCGGACAAGCATGCCTTCAAATTTTAGTTTAGCGAGCGTGAAGGGAAACAATATCACTCGACAATCTTTTCATATTTAGAGGGTCTGAAAAGGGCTTAAAAGAAGACCCGTTGTGTTTTGGGAGTCTCGAGGGTGAGGTCAAGAGTGATAATGAATCATGCAAATGAGGCTCATACTCATAATTAGAAAACTAATAAGGAATCCCGAGCCTATAGTCATTAGTGACAGCATGGACACCAAAATGCAACCAGGATCTACCTAGAGCATCCATGTGAAGGTAGGCTCTACCACTAAATTACGACACTTCTAGAGCAAGAGTGAGGGTTCTGTGTCACAATTCGATGGGATCGATCCTATGGAAAAGCGGAAAAGACAACGATGATATAACGGTGCCCCCTTGTGGAAGGAGGGTTGCATGTAGCGTAATCGATCCCCCACTTGGTGAAGGGACCAACTTTGATGATGGGAAACATGGGAGTGGGGTGTTCCCTCATCTTCCGAGAGAAGATCTGACACAGGTGGCACTTATTGACTGATTCAACACAATCTTTGATTAATGTCGGCCAAAAGTAACCGGCTCGCAAAATCTTTTGGGTTGTTGCCAACCCAGACAAATGACGCAACATACTCCAGTGTGGAAATCGTTAAGCACTATTTCTGCTTCTTCATGGCTGAGACACCGGTGAAGGATGCAATATACACCTCAACGATACAGAGTGTCCTCGAGTATGAGATAGTTTTTGGCCTGATGACGTATACGGAGACGCTCACCACGAGAAGCAGAGGTAGGTCACTTCAAAGTCTGGAGATATAATAGTATATCTTTGTACCAGGGGTCTGAAGACGCAATCAGAAACATGTCTCCTTTGATAGGTGACTCTTCGGGTATAACATCACCTGATTCGACCGGAAGTTTTGAAATGAGTTCCACAAAGACCAACGACTTTTTGGATTTCGTCGAAACAAAATCCAAGTTGAATTCCTGGAAGATAATTATCTGTCTACTGATATCTCTTCCAATTACACATCATGTCAGCATGTATTGAAACAGATTCACAATGGAAATGATGGTGGTCTTGCGAAACAAGATGTAATCACGGAACCGTTGGACAGCATGAACTGTTGCCAATGCAAGTTTTTCAATGTGGGAATAATTGAGTTCCGATCCAACCAAACCTCGGCTCAGGTAATAAATCACATATTCCGAGAGAAAATCATCCTCCTGAACCAAGACCATACCGATGGTCGACTCCGTAGCGGCCAAGTACAATAAGAAATCTTTATTATAATTGGGTGGCCAAAGCAGAGGGGTAGACGTGAGAGCACGTTTCAACACTTAAAAATAGCATTGAGCGGCTTCGTCCCAATGGAAATGAATGTCCTTCTTCAGTAAACGCATAAAACCCTTTGTGATCTCGACATAGTTCGCGATGAAACATCGTAAAAAGTTCGCTTTTCCTTGTAGACTCTGAAGCTAAGGGATTGTGCACGAGGGAGGAAAATGAACTATTGCCTCAACCTTTAGAGGATCAACCACGATCCCTATTGTCAAAACTATAAAACCTAGCAGACGACCCAATGTGATGTAAAAATTGCACGTGTTTGGATTCAAGCGGATCCAGTAGTAGCGACGTCGCTCAAAAATAATTCGGAGGTGTGCAGGATGATCAACTCTCTTGCGAGATCATGACGCTAAATCATCGAGGTAAGCCTCGACTATGTGTTTGAGGTCGTGGAAATCAAAATCCATGGCCCACTAAAACGTAGCTCCAGCATTTTTTAGACCAAAAGGCATCTTCCGATAAGCGAATGTACTCCACGGACAGATGAAAGCAGTTTTGTGTCAGCCTTTGGACTTGATCTGTATCTTATTGTATCCCGAAAAACCATCCATGAAATAAAAGGCTTCACAACCTGTGCATTCGTCGACTATCTAGTCAATAAATGGCGTGGGGAAATTGTCTTTTGGACAGGCCTTGTTCAAATCATGGAAGTCCGCACATACGCGAATCATACCCTGTTTTTTGTTGACTGGAATGGGATTTCACACCCATTGAGTCAATTGGACGAGGTAGATGAAACCATCTTGGAGTAGTTTCTCTACTTCAGCCTTAATAGCTGCTACTTTCCTAGGGTTGACTGGATGAAGCTTCTGTCGAACTGGCTTAGCATCAGGATATGTCGTGATTTCATGTTCAACAATTCTTGGATCTATGTCTGGCATTTCCTTGTAAGACCAGGAAAAAACGTCACAGAATTCTTTAAATAAATCTATGTAGATTTGAATCTCCTTGGGGGAGCAATCCACTCCGACAAAGATATTCTCCACGACGCTAGGGATTCTGGAGATATCGATAGGTACTTTTTGAGCAATGTTTTCCATATTTCCTTCAACGTAAATAGCGTGTGTAGCCAAAGGATTGATAGGACAAGCCTTATCTCTAGTCATAGTCATAGTGAATTCACATGCTTCAATTCATCTTAACTCTGGGAGGAAGTAAGATCAGTGATGAAGATCATCCCAGGGTTTGTCCGGACTAGTCATTGCCTCAATAATTGCCTCGTCTAAGGGAAAGACTAAGTCTAAAGAATCAGTATCGGCGAGGGAACATTGAGCCCATATAGGCTCGAGAATCGAATCTAACTCCTGTGTGGGAGTTGGTTTGGAGTTGGCAGAAGCTTGCTATACTATAGAGTACGCAACTTCTGCTGCGGAAAAAGGCATGGCCATGCCATGGTTCCCTGTACCTTCCAGCATGGCTGATGGGGAAGGAAGAGTCCATAGATCGTTAAAGTAAGTCGTACGAAACGACGATATTTGAAATATTTCAGCCCTAGGCTGGTCGGGGACAGCCAACACATAATGGGCATTGTCGGTCAGAGGCGGGTAATTGAAAGTACCCATCAAAGGTGGGCACAAACCAACCCCTACGTTGATGATGTCGGGCTGAGGGTTATCAATCATCGGGACCGTGGATACCCCCGATGAAGGGTCGGGATGGGAGAAGTATAACTGATCAATCTTCACGATCCGACCCTCATGTGGAAACAACAAGACCTAGAAAACTGTAGCGACCACTACTTGCATAGTGTAGGTCCAACTCCTTCCTAACAAGATATTGTAGTCGAGAGACGCATCGACCACTTCAACTTTGACACACACGGTCTTCCCTCCTAACTGCACGGGAAAACAAGGGATGATTCCATGTGGTCGGAACGAATGACTATCGAAAGAAATAAAAAGGGTAGGTGACAGAGACAAAACGGGTTGGTCGATGGCCTTCCAACACTCCAAAGACATCATGCATGTCGAGGTGCCCTCATCAACCACCATGCGAAAAATGTTCCAAGTACAAGATTTTGTGGTGTAAGACACTACTATCTGAAACGCTACGTGGTAAGGAAGACGGGGTTTTAAGTCGGTCGTATCAAGCATGATCATTCCCGGATTACAAGTCTTAGCAGATCCTAAGGAAGATAATAGAGCCTTTCTCTAGGAAGGGCAGCTCAGGAGGACTTCTAAAGTTGACATCGCACAAGGGGTTTTTGACAAATCCTCCACCACAGAGTAGTTCTGGGCGGCCCTTGCATTTGGGTTGTGAGAAGCTTTCTTGAACGCACCTTTGGGGATGCGTGCCATTGTTTCACCCAACGTCTTCTCAATCTAGAGAGGAAGAGATGGGTTTTCGACTTCTTTACCCTTCTCAGGGGTGTTTTTCATTCCGTAGTCATGTGTCCTAGTCGTTATGTCAATGCTACATTTCATCATGTACACATTTGTGGATGAAGGCTTACTCAAAGATGGAGGGGGTCCCTGGTTGTCCCCTTCCGCACTTGAAGAGGCTTGAGCTAAATTTTGCCCATGCATAAATGGATTCGATAACACGGTAGGCGGATTACAAGGATACTTCGACTTTTTCTTTTCATTGTTTCCCTCACCAGCATTATTGGTAGGTTTCTTATCCCCCTTACCCTTCTTTCGTTGTTTCTTCTTCCCATTAGGTTGTTGGGTAGCCTTCGGGTTTGTCGATTGCACACTGTGTACATCCGATGTTTGAGTAGGGGGATCAGTCGAACATGTGGTTTGGCTAGCCGTTGTCTATTGTATTTCCAATTGTTGCAATTGATTCTACAGTTGATCAGAGGGCTTCGTTTGCGCTGAACCTACAATACCATCGGCATGTGGTCCAGATATTTGTCTAGTCTTGTCAAGTATCGACCATGGTGCATCTAGTAAAAATTATTAAAGTAAACCATACTGAGAGTAAATCAGTTCTAGTTGTTGGGCTTCTTCCTCTAAAAATACCCCCGAGGGTGCGACATCTTTAGATAATTGGGGTACCAAAGATTTAAGGAACCACTCTAGCATAAATGTTGGTGGGATTGGCACTTTTATCAAACTCTTTCGGCATATCCATTCTCGAATTTGATCTGAGATATGGTCCGCTTTTGTCTGCTCAAAGTTGGTCAGCACTTCGGTGTCGGCATCGTATCTCACAGGTAATTGGAAATGGTTTAAGAAAACTATTGCCAATTCGTCGAAGGAAGAGTATCTTGAGCGGTTGAGCTCGATGTACCATTTCACCACACTCTCGATGAGAGTGCGTTGAAATAAACGCAACTGGATGGAGTCGTGTCTCAAAGAATTCAACGAGCACCATAAATGGAAGGTACTCACATGATCGCCTGGATCTTCATTAGGCTTGGCCTCAAACTTTGGGATGTCTGAAGCCAACTTGGTCGGCATAGGGGGCCAACGTGGATCATGATAGATGGGGTTTTTTAATAACCTTGTCAAGTCTGGCAAGTGCAGAGTTGCCAGAAACCGTAATTTGGGTCATTGATTGTAACAAGGGGAAAAGGAGCCTAGAGTTTGGCTGGCACCAGGTTGCCAGGAAAAGTTAGGTTGTTGGCCAGGGTTCTGGTAATAACCATGGTCGTGACCAATGTATGGATTCTGTGCTTTTTGAGATGTCATCAGTTGATTCCCGTAATAGGACGTAAAGGGCTGGGCTTGCGTCACATTCCAAGGATTTTGGGAAGGGTTTCCCCCTACCGATCCGATGGGCATAGGTGTTGAGCCTTTCCCGGGGTTCCATTGGCTATGGAAGGGGTTCCCCCCAGTTGACATCCCTGATGAGGGAACTGATCCCTGCCACGGATTCCAAGGTCCTTGTGAGGAAGGAATTCCTAAGTTTTCCCCCTGTGCAGGAATAGTACCTTGTACAGGATGTTGTTGTCCATAACCGGGGTTGCCCCTGGCCGAGATGGCATCTGACGAGAAAGTGTTTTTACCAAATGCGCCAAACAAAGAGAATGGTATCGAACCTACTAGCATGCTATAAGTAGGAAGTCCTTGACTACCTACTCCAAATGAACTATAGTTTATGTTGGGCCCAGCGAAATGTTGGTGGGCACTGCCGAGCGAAGGGGATGAAGGAGGTATATGACCCCCTCCATAATGGAAATCATTATAGGGATTTGAAGTGCCCCCCATGGATCCTTGCAGAGGAGCGTTCGATCTCCCTGCCCCCAGACCTAAATTCTGTAGAATGGACAAGGAAAGGACAGATTTTCTAGCAAAGCTAGGCATCCTCAATGAAAACGGAGGGTCTGTCGCACTCTAGGTGAACAGAGCAATGGTCGCTGCCATATATGGAATCAGACCATTTCCCGAGGTAGAGGCAGTCGAGACCATAGTGGTATGGACCGGCGATGGTTGGTTAGGAGGCAGAACACCCCATGTAGTGACAGTCGTAGAGGAAATATGAGTATTCCCTAAACAAGTAGCAGCATTTGTTTCCATCGTTGCTTGTGACACTACCTAACACTCGTAAGGTTGAACCTGTACTATGAATGGCATCGATAGATCAGTGATTGGAGGGTTATATGGACCAAGAGCTTGTGCTCTGAGGTCAAAAATTATTGGTTTCTCCGAAATCGAATGTTCTCCTCTCGGAGATGAGTTGGGCACGGTTTCTTGTAACCTGGTCGCCTCAAAAGACCCTTGATGGTCTAGTTTTCACCTTAGCGGGGGCGGGGGTGGCTCGAGATCAACCGGCGGCAGGCCCAAAAGCCTTCACGACCGGTGGAGATCCTGATCCTCCACTATGAGAGAAGATCAATGACACACTAGGAATTTCTATAATCATTTTTTTTTAAACCAGCACACACTAGAAAAAGTTCCTATGAGGTAAGACAAGTAGATCACCAGCTAGTTGGAAGAACAGTTACAACGAACAACACTAGAGAAACTTACCAGTGCAAGTGAAACTTGAATATGGAAGCACCCTCTGGGTATACGCTGCAAATTGTGGCTCGATGTCTGTCCTAGGTACCGTGGTATACCCCCGCAGTCACCTGTGTAAGTCACTAAGATAAAGGCAACTAGGTTTCCAGCGCACAAACAGTCACCAGGTGGGTACAGTTGACAGTTGGGTGGACTGCAATGAGAAGGATATCAAGCCCGAAACCTATCAAGGGAATCGAAAGCAGGTGTTCTGGAAGACGATTGAGGACCTTGAACGGATTCGAGACCCACGAAGCTCCATGGAAAATGTGATCAACGGAATCCCAAGATAAGCCCTCTATATGTGTTCCCCACTACGCTTGGTCTGGCTTTGGAGGGGTTATCTCCGCTACCTTTCTGCACGCAACCTCATGTTTATCCCTTGTGTTAGAGGGGGGTCTCGGATAACTTTCACGGTTACTGGACTTTCAAGCACTCCCTAGCTCAGACTCTTATGTTTGTTTTTGTAGCCTTGAAGAGTTTACTCTCCAATCCTAAATCAAGGCTCTAGCTTAGACTAAATTGATGAACCCTTCAAACACAAAGTCTAATAACTTTTAATTAGGCGTTAATTTTAGTGGTTGTCTTAAGTCAAAAGTAACGAAAGTGAAACCAATGATGTTCTTTAAGAGGTGAAAGAGAAGAGCGTAAGATGATACTGGAAAAAAAAGTACCTCTTTCTTCACAAATAAAGATTTGCCAATTGAAACTCTTTCACCAAACTTTTCGTAACTAATTTTCTCAGATCTTTGAAAATAAAAAACTCAAAACAAGATTTCACTCGACTACGAGCTACTTAATGTCCTAAGCATTCAAGTAAAGAACTTAAGAAAACTTTCTTTTTCCTTGGCAAACAAAGCAACTAACCTAAACTACTTTACTAAACAAAGTAATGAAAGATTTTTTTTTTATTGTTTTATGCTTCAAAACAAGAAATTTGAAAATGAATTTCTTTTCGTCTAAAGAAAAAAAGGGAAAAATACCAACAAGACAGGAATAAGATATAACTTCTGGCCCAATCGCAGATCGCAGGGAGTCACTAACAATACCAAACAAGCAAACTCACCAACTTGTCTAAAAAACCTATTAAAGAAAACACAAGAAATATTTTGATGAAAAGAAAGCTATGCTAAGGTCAGACCTAGGCTACAGACTGCTAAAACAGAGACCAAGGCTAGATCAAGAAGACCCCTGAGAAGTATGACTGCTGACAGGGAAGGGGATGGCTGCCTCTTCTTTGCAAAATATCTTCTCAACACAGGCACACTATTGTCACTTCAGCAGCCAGCGTATGTATGCAGGCTATCCAAAGTCAGGGTGCGTATGCACGTGTGCAGGCCCACTATAGGCCACGTACACCTCTGTAACTCCTCAAAAAAATGAAAAAACAATAGTCTAGCATAGGCAGGGAGTACTGGTATGGAAGACCATCATCCCTTGATGACACAGAAACTCGGAAAACAATGAATGAACTGATTCAAAGCACCCAAAAAGAAATATCCCCAAAGACCCTAGAGGCGTCCCCAGTATGGTCGCCAATTCTGCTATAGCGGGAAAACCCTTCTACGGACTACACAAAGGGCCTAAAGTGTAGGCAGAGCTAACCATCTAAAGTCTCCTACTTTTTATCAATATCCCAACATTACCCCACAATCATACATAAAAGACAAGAGAGAGGGATCTGGTAGGCCTACCTTAAACTCTATGTCCGGTGTCGATCCCTTTGCGCTTGGTTGTTTCTCAACTGCAAATCTCCTCTCAAGGCTGACCTGCATTCATCAAAAGACAAACAATAAAATACAAGCATGCATTCTATATATGGATTAGTGAATTAGACATCATAAACAATAAATGTAAACAAATCATATAAATGTAAGTACTTCTTTATATTAATCTCACAAAAGTCGCTTACAACATGAGACTGACACTGCTTTTTGAACTTGGTCCTGGGCTCCTCTTCACCATGCACCAACTGCATTCACATCTTCTTCTCCTCTTCAATTCTCTCTTAGGGAAATGGTAAGGGATTTACAATTGGGGAAAAGGGGGATTGATAAAATGGGCAGAGTTTTTTTGCTCTCGTGCCTCCCTTTGCAATGGGACCCCAACCCCTTATTTTATAGGACAAAAGGGACAGTAACGGTTGGGGTGATTGGCTATGGGCAGTGAATCGGTTAAGTAACGGCCTAGAAACCAGTATCCTATGCAAATTTCCACATTTTGTGATATTCTGTGAGTGTACGCGGGTTGTAGTGGCTCAAAAAGCGTGTGTATGCGGGCAGTAATGGTGCAGGGCACGTACACCTTCAAAATGATGGTTTTTAGAAGAGTTGTTCAATAATGGCTTGGTAAAGATAGAAATTTAGATGGCTTGATGCCAAGTATGCATGTCAGGTGCAATTTAGGGTTATAACAGAAGCTCCTAGAAGAAGTTGACCAGTCAAAGTGGTTAGTCATGGGTTAAGTGGTTGCAACAAGAAAACAATTAAAAATGAATTAGCTGCAACTAGAATTGGAGAGTTTACTATTTGTTGATAAAGTGGTTAAGTGGACAAAGTGGTTAAGTGGATACTTCTAGAGAAATCTACTTGGAGAGTATAAATAAGAGAGAAAGGGTCTCTCATTAGCATCCATTGAGCATATTGAATATTTGTAGGTGACTGAAGTAACCAAAGGAGATATAAGGAGAATTTCAGAGGGAAGGTGAAGTAAAGAAGGTTGAAATTCAAGGGAGGATAAAGTCTTTTGATGATGTTTTCTAAGATCTATACAACAAATATTCCATGTGTGGCATTTTCTACAAGTTCGCTCTATAGAATAAGCCAAAATTCAGAAAGGTCTGTTATTTTTGCTATAACTCCTTCTATGGGAGGTTCTAAGCAGTGAAACCTGGAGGAATTGCATAAAAGATACTAAAGAACATTGTGTACCATTTTCGGAACTTTATTCATTACAGGCACAAAGTTATGATTGTTGCAAGTTAGGGTTGTTGAATAATCCAAAATTATCCATGTGAGACTAAAGTAAAGTTTGATGAAAATGATAGTCTCTTGTTGTTGAAGTTAAGGAAGGTTTGCAGGTATGTGATCATATACACCAGGTCTATTACAGAATCAGATTTGGATGATGATATTGATGAGACTGGTTGAGGTGACACGCTATGCATAGTTGATGCACTTGTGTTGGTATAGACTATTGGTACAGTTTGACAGATTTATTTATGTCTACAAGCTGGGTCTTGTACTTGAGGGTTCGATTCCTCACATCTCGGTTGGTGCTGAGATATGCAGATTGGGTTTTGCATTGAGAGTTGGTGCTCTATTTCAGTTGGTGCTGATAAAACTCAAGGATTGTAGTCTGTAATACAAAAGAAACTTATACATATATCTAGTGTTCCTTGTGTTCTTTATTGTGATGGTGCATAGATCTTTATTGTTAATGTATGTCATTGAGATATATTTACATGCAAGAAACTAATTATGAATGGAAGTAATAAGTAATGATGTTGTGAATGGTGATTGCTAACTAAAGTTTTGTGAGAAGTGTAAAATAACCCTCACATTGATTCACCCCCCACTCTCAATGTGATCAGTGTGTCCAACAATGTATGGCCTAGTCTTGATTTCCTATGTGGAAGGTGGGGCTTGCCTTAGAAAAATTGCACATATGGCATTCATGATACGTTTTACAGTTGTTCATAAGGGTTATTAATCAATGCCAAGAAGTTTAAATCTAAAATCAAGCTCAAATAGTGAAAATTATTATTCAAAAGACATATCCAAGGGCATAAGTCTTTGTTTGACTAAAAAAAGGTTATGAAGAAATCATAGAAAGGTCTTGTGCAACCACTCATTGAAATCCTCACGAGTCCATTGTGAAAATCATGTGAAAAATTCCAAATTGGGGCTTGCATGATAAAGTTTATGGTGAAATTACATCTGAAAATCCTTGAAAGGTAGTGTATGAGGATTATGAAAAACCTAAGGCTAAGGTTGACTGAATATAATAAAAAATGATTTAATTTCTTAATTACCTAATTTTCTCTCTCCTCCCCGCATGTAGGAATTATTGGGAAAACTTCATATGTGTGTATCTCATAGACCATGATGCAAATAAAAGAAATGTTTTGATCCATGGGAGATCATGGCAGAGGGAAGTTACATCCAAGTTTTCTCAACTGAAAATAAGTTCTCTCTTCACTGAAAAGGGAAAATCCCTTAAGCTTTCAAGCTCACAAGTTGCTACATCCAAAACCTAAAAATGAATGGAAAAACCTCCAAAACCCTTTTCAAGTACATGGGAATAAGGATGATACAACTATATTTTGGAAAACCAAGGTAGAGTACAAGAGGATAAATTAATGATCGAAAATATTTTTTGTCTTAAAGTTCAACAATAAAACTATGCACAATCAACTATTCATAAATTCATTTGGGGATTTGATGGTCTTACTAAGGGAAAACGACTATGTTTGAAATATTGAGGTCTAAGATGCAACATAACTCCTACAATTAGTGTATGAAGATTCTTCATAAAACCGAATAAGGATGCATTGTACAAGGATGGTGTTTTTTCACAAGTTTGATTACCTCTCCTAGTTAATGCCCATGCAAATCTAGGGGAGCACATGTTTCAACCCTATGGTGGAACTTTCAAGAATTAAAGGGCTAGGATTCACATGGGATTGTGAGGGAGTATAGAAGGGGGGCACATGTTTTGACCCTATGGTGGAACCTTCAACATCAAATCTCAAGTGGCCCTCCACCATTCAATCATGCCAATGGCATCATCTTATGGTGGGTCCACTCCCCACTTCATGAATGATGGTTCACGATGTTGGGCCCCATCATACAAGTGGATGGTTCATGTAATTTTGATGTCATGGGTTGGGTCACCTTCCCTTATGCCTAAGTTATATGTCACATGAATAATTCATAAAATAATTAATACTTTATGTAAATGTTTTTTTAATATTTTTAATAAAATATTAGTTTGTAAAGTATTATTATAAAGTGATTATACTTTATGCAAAGGTTTTTAATATTTTTAATAAAGTATTAGTTTGTAAAGTATTATTATAAAGTGATTATAATATTATAAGAAACATTAAAAGATCACAAGTTCAAAATCTCCCAACTATCAAAGAGAAAGCTAAAACTAACACTTACTTTTCATGGGTAAGTTTGTTATTGGCAAATTGACACTTACTTTTCATGGGAAGTTAGTTATTGAAAAAATCCATTGTTTCAACAGAATTTTACAATTATGAGAAGAAACAATATGTCAATTCATTCCCAAGAATACTTTGTAACCACTTCGAGATATGATTTTGAACAATAGAAATATTTATAAGTAGGGTTCTTCTTCATTCAGAAAGGAGGATTGAGAATTTAAAAATCAAGGGACAACAAGATAGGGAGAAACGGAGTTGATGTCCACAACTTAAGAGATTATAAATCCTAATAAAGAATTCTCACCAACATGATTCTTTCCAATACATTCTCTCAATAATAAATCAGTATTATTCTTTCATGCCATATTGTCTTTGTGAATTATATTGTGTTTCATGCCATATTGTCTTTGTGAATTATATTGTGTAAGAGGCTATGTAATGAGAAAGTAATTCGTACCATATTGTAAGAGGCTATGTAATGAGAAACTAATAGGAACCTTTCTCTCTCATCTTGTTTCTTGCATTATGCTATATGATATTTTTTTGGAACTTGATAATTGTAATTCTAACTTATGTGATGTTTGTTCTATCTGTAATATAATTTTGGAAGAATAATTTGCCTCTTGCAATTTATGGTCCATTATTATTATAGTGTCTTAAATTATATGGTTTTATGTGTTATTATGCATACTTAATTGCCAATCCAAAATGGTAATGAATGAGTAGTAGTTACTAGTAGCTCTCTCTGAAATTGTGCATTTCTTTATGTGTTATTTTCTTCTCTATTTATTATATATTTCATTGTCATGTGGAATGGGATTGATGGTGCTCTTTGAGAGGGAATTCTATGACTATATCGCTTTTTAATTTTTAATTTTTCCATGCTCAATTAAAATCAAACATATTAAAATCTTTTGTGATGAGCTAGAGCTTATAATGAGAAATATCTTAGAGAATTAAAATTCAAAGAAATATCTAGTGGAGTGTTTGATCCCCTATGACTTTGAATTTTTATTCATACTCTAAAGTGACAAAGCTGAAAAACCTCCACAACCACCCTTGCACTATTTCATGCAAAAGGAACATCATAGGTGACAACATCAAAATGGTGTCATTGTCAGTGAGAGATTTGTGTTGGAAGTTGCTTCTTAGACAATAATTAAATAAATAACTTCATTCTTATTCAATGAGAGTGGAGTGTAAATAATGTTATAACCTCTTTTCTTTCACATATTAAAGATTTTCCAACAAATATGGTATCCATAACTAACTTGGAAGATCTAATGTTTATGTTCATGTGACATTAGATTTCAAATTCAAGAACATGTGGAAGAAAGATATGCAAAACTACATAATCAAAATGTTCCTCAAATCCTTTATGTAGTGAAATTCACCTAATGGATCCACATTTCTATTCATCGAGCTGAGAAATATCAAATCCAAATCTATACATCTCCAAGATTCCAAGCAAAAATCCATTCTCTATCTTTGTCGCAATTTAACCTTTAAATCCCAAGTTGATTTCACATTTGGCTTCTTAAGATAAATTCCTTCTAAATTTTTTCCTATATAGATTGTCATACATTTTCCCAAGGTATTTAGGAATCATGTTGTCAACCCATGGGTGGCATCAAGATACCAAGCTTTAGTCTTGTCTAAAGCACTTCATACTCTTCCTTATAGCTATCTAAAATGCTTTCCTAATTTTAATGGTAATAATTTTGTTATAATTGAATAGCATATTTAAGCCTTTCAAGATTGCACTAATAATTTTGTTGTATAAAATGATGATTTATTCATGAGATTATTCATGCATTCCTTGATCCATGTGGATATTAGTGGCCACCCGCCTATTCCACTTGGACCCACACCATTGTTTCTTTCAGTTTTTCAGTTTCCTTAATTGTAGCACAACTATTTTTAGCAGTTTTTCGGGTCCTGAACTTCTGGAGGCGTTTTGAGGCCCTAAACGACGTTTTTTGGCATCAAATGTTCCAACGAATATGAGTCTGTTTCGGACTCGATATTCGTTTTCAGCAGTGTAGTCCTCGGAGGGCCTTTTCGAATGGTTGGTCATGCCTTTCATGTTGACGAATGCCCCTGAAACCTTCATGAGGCTAATGGACGACATCTTGCAACCATTCACCAACTCATTTGTAGTGGTGTACTTAGATGACATTATGATCTTTAGCCAGACATGGGAAGAGCACCTCAATCACATCTGACAGGTCCTCCAAACACTGCGGCAACACAAGTTGTGTGCCAATTTGGAGAAGTGCACTTTTGGCATGATCCAAGTTCAGTATCTGGGATACATTATTGATGAGCGGGGGGGTACATGTGGATCCAGCCAAGATCCAATTCATTTGGGATTGGCCAGGCCCAACCACCCTAATAGAGCTCTGCAGCTTTTTGGGTCTTGCCAATTTCTACCCCAGGTTCGTATTGGGATTCTCTCATATCAATTGGCCCTTGAGTCAAGTCACCAAGGGAGGAGCGAAAGAAAAATTCTTTTGGTCTGAATCTCAAAAGAAGGCGTTCAAAGATTTGAAGCATCGCCTCTGCTCTGCACCAGTGCTCACATTACCAGACTTGCAACAACCATTTGAGATCAAGATAGATGCCTTCGACTATGCTATTGGGGCAGTCCTTACTCAACAGGGGAATCCAGTGGCATATCACAATGAGACACTTTATGACACAGTCCGGAAGTATCCCACTTATGACAAAGAGATGTATTCCATTGTGCAGGCTTGCCGACAATGGAAGCATTACATTTTGGGAAAGGAAATGGTCATCCACACAGACCACTGACCCTTGCAGTTCATACAGACACAAGGGAAGTTTCAAAATGATTTCCTTTAGAAGTGGTCCACATACCTGCAACAGTTTCATTTGAACATTAAGTACAAGAAAGGAAGCACCAATAATTTTGCAGACTACCTCATCCGACCACCTATCATGGAGCTAACCACGGTGCTCAACTCTTGTGGAAACGAGACTTCTGATTGGACGCTTCTATACAAAAGTGATCCAAAATTCGTCCACACATACAATACACTCTTGGAGGGTAAGAAAGTTCCTAATTTTCACCTCCAGGATGCCCTGTTATGTCACCTGGGACACCTTTGTGTTCCTTCAAGCGAGCATGCCAATATGATTTGGGAGGCGCACTACTGTCGATTCGCTGGGAATTTTGGGGTCGAGAAAACCATGGCAATACTGCAAAATTATTTCTATTGGCCAAACGTTCGACAGGATGTTAGGAAGTACATCAAGTCCTACACTGCTTGCGCCATTTCCAAACCAACCATCAAGAAGCAAGGACTATATACTCTGTTTCCTACCCCTAGTCGACTTTGGTAATCCATCTCCATGGATTACATGGCGGGCCTTCCTTCTACTAAGCATGGCAATGCTTTTTTTTTTGTGGTCATCGACAGATTCTCGAAGATGTCCATTATGATGGCCTGCAAGAAGAATATCATAGTAGAAGCGACCGGTAAACTCGTCTTTGAATGAGTGTGGGTACACTTTGGGATCCCACAATCTATCATCTCATATTGGGATAGCAGGTTCCTCAGTACATTTTGGTCTAGCCTCTCGTCGATGCTGGACACCAAGCTCACCAATTCCACAGCTTCCCATCCGCAAAATGATGGCCAGACAGAGGTCGCCAACCGGATGATCGTACACATTCTGTGCATGTACAACTCAAAGAATCCACGCACATGGGATGATATCCTCCCCTATGTACAACACAGCTACAACGGGGCTCTCCATAGCTCAACCATCCATAGCCTCTTTGAGGTGGGCTTGGGATTCCAGCGACTATGTCCCATTGATGTAGCCATGCCATTTGTGGCTAGTCAAGCAAATTCATCCCATGTCCAGTCTGAGGCTGACAAGGCAAACAGCTTCATTGAGCACATTCGGCAAATTCGCCAATAGGTTCATGACATCTTGGACAGAGCTAATGCTAAGTACAAGCAGCGACATGATCAACATCGGGTGTCACACAAATTCTAGGTGGGCGACTGTTGGCACACGGGCAGACCCAGGGTTCAACGCTACAACAGCGCACCAACAAAACCCTAACTACCGGCCCTTTCAGTAACACCTACGAAGAATATGAAGTCTCACCCAAGGTAGAGGCAAGGGTGGTTTCAGGACTCAAGTGTTCGCAACCTTATATGGGACATGTTAGCGTTAGAAGTCACTCATGGATTGCTTGCAGGAGCAGAGCCCAACGCCCATCAGTTTTATGTCATGGTTTGTTTATGAAGGGTGATCAAATGGAGATAACGGCTCTAGGAGGTATCACTCTAACTCAGGGACTGAGTCTGGTTCATAAGGACAGAGGAGGTCTGGAATCCTAACTTCAGCCAGTGGGTTGATTTAAACATGAACAGGT
>SNQJ01S0027705.1:55008-88183 GCA_010110895.2 Picea sitchensis
TATCCTCAGCTCTGTCGGGAAATCGCGCATCGGCATATCGCGATTCCTGCTGCTATGTGCACGGGAATTTCAATTCCCCGATCCCCGACTCTGCGGGATCTATCGCCACGTGTCTCCTCTGAAAAACGGCTCTGATCCTTTCGGTATTTCTGTGGGCCCGATTTTCCCGATGCTCTCGGCACTTCGCGTCTCGCGAAATCATAAAGCTGCACTTTGTGTGTTGAAGTCACGACGAGCGAAACGCCGAGATGGCCAGTCCTTGCGACACGCGCCCCTGAATCGGACGGCTTATAATTATCCTCCCAATAGAAAGGACCCCTTTACTGCTAAATGTCGGGTGGATTGACAACCCCGAGATCCCGATGACCGTTGATCTGCTTCGTGAATGGATCTCGGCTGCTAATATCAAAACTTTACCCACTCGCTTGACCCGTTACTTGGAAAAACAAAACAGAAACTCTCCGAGCTGCGCTTGAGCATTTGTGCGACTAGCGGGGCCGAAAGCTTCTCGAACCCATGACTAGAATTATTACTAACAGGACACAGATCTGTTATTATAGTACTTAATAAAGCACTTATCATCGTTAGTTATCATTATTTAACCAATATCTACTCCGTAGATAAAACAGAGCATCGCAGCATTCATCCTGATCTAATGTATTTAAGCACTTAGCATAAATAAATGGATCATATCTAGCAGATTCAACCACTAAGCACATTCACCTATGTCATATCTAGCATCCAGATTCATCATAAGCACAAAGCATAAACAGATCTATCTATCTATCTATATCAAGCACTTAGAAATAACACATAATTACACCAACACATTACACAAAGCAGAATAACACAACATTTACGTGGTTCACCCCCAACCTGGGGCTACATCCACCAACTCTTCTTATTTATTAGCTTCAATCAGACATCTACATGCACATAGCCACAAAAACCCTACTCTACATAGGACAGGATATCTGCATGCATCTCGACAGATCATCCTTCCCCAAGCTAGGTCTAGCACACAGCCTTTCACAGTCTGTTACAACCACTTGCACTTAGCTCTACACATTTCTCACAATATGCACAAAGCATCTACAAACCATACTTGCACTTAGAACTTAGCTTATCGGCCTCCTACTTATGTCACCTAGCTACTTATTTATACTTTAAAAAATAGGCCTAAACATGGGTAAACCCATGGGCCGACATCCCATACCCATTACATATTCCCAAATCCAAAAAAGGACCCAAAAAAGGGGTCGAGATCCCGTGATCTCTGCTTCTTCTTGCGCTCCATCTTCGACAGGATTTCGAAGTCCCAAAATAGGTCAACTTGACCAAGGATCTCCCAAAACTTGGTCAAGGGCCAACAGGCCCCCAACACTCACCTGTGACTCGTCCCAAGTCACTCTAGTCTGACTAGTTCTTCTTCGAACACCTCAAGCTTGGATCGAGCTACTTCGACTTGTTGTTGTGCTACAACCTCTTGTTCATCCAACTCTTGGATGACTGCATCATTGATAGCTCCCTCTAGACGTTGTTCATTTGTAGTGATAACCTGCTCTAGCTCTGCTCCTTGGCCTTCTACCTCTGTAAACAATTGATAGGCCTTATCTTGTACGGGTTGGAGCCTCTGAGTTACTTCCATAACTCTATTCTGGATAGTATGGATCTACTATTGTGTAGTGTGTTTCTCTTGGGAGCGCTTCATTCTTTCCACAGTTGACAAGGACTTCAGTTGCGCCTATATCATTTCAGCTTGATACTTCGCCTCTTGGAGCTGTGACTCCAATGCCTTCAGTTATGGGTTCTCCATGAGTTTTTCATAGGTCTGGGCACTGTGATTAGTGAGTTTCTTACATTCCAGGGTAAGGTCCTTTAGCCTTTCAACTACACTCTGGGCGGTTGCTTCTCTTTGGTCTCTTACATATTGTGGGGTCTCAAGTACAGTCCATAGCTCCAAATCTGCTATGCGTTGTTGTAGTTGTTGGATGGCTTCTGCGAGTTGGTTCACCTGTTGTGTAACTCGGTCTTCTACCTTGATTTCTAAGACTGTCACAGATCGAAGTGCTATGTCGACCACTTCTTTCTTTTACTTTGAGTTGCTCTGCGAGCAACTGTTCCTTTTCTTGTTGTAGTTGTGATTTTTCTTCATCAAAATTCACTTGGAGAGCAAGATTTTTATGTTCTGCAACACTATGTTTCTCTACGAGTACTCCTTGCACTTGTGTCAAAGCCTGGGTGGCTTGCTCTATTTCTTCCTATGCTCGTCGAAGGTGAGCTTTGACTGTATCGACGAGGCGGTGGAGTTGAGCTAGCTCATCTCCCAATTCCGGTTCTCCCAGCGCAGTGGAGACTGCGCGACTGGACTGTAGGGCCTGATATACCCCTTGGAGTTCAGCCTCAATTCAATCATACATATCCTCTTGATTTTCTTCTTGTTTCTCTGCTATTTCCAGTGAAGCATCTTGCAAGACTTCTATGAGGAATTTGAAGTCATCGGAGGTGAGGACGGTCTGCATCTTGGTCATGGTGGCCTTTGATTTCTTCCAGAAGGAAGGTTTCGGAGGTGAACCTTTCCTCTTCTTCAGGGGATCGGCCTCATCTCCTTACTTCTGTTCAAATTCTTTGTCATCTAACTCTTCGCCATCACCTCCCTACTCTGGTGATATGGAAGTAGTCTTCATGGATGCACTGTCTAATCCTTGGACCTCTTCGATGTTCTTTGTCCTACTAGGTTTGGGTGTATCCTACGCAATTTCTGGGCTATCGATGTTGGATATCTCCGCAGGGTCTACTAGGATAAGGAGGTTCGCCGACCAGTCCTTAGTGATCTCCTCCAATTCCTCCTCCGTCAGCTTGTGGTAGGACTGAAGTTGTTTCTTGTGTTTGTCAGCGCACGCTATGATGTAAATAAAATGTCAATTTACGCTAAACTTCATCAAAGGCTTGAACCGGTGTAGAGTGTTCAAAGTCATGCAAGGCTCGGACTGTATGGATATCTTCATTTGATTGTAGTAGGTATGAAAAACAACAGTTGACTGCCACTGTTTATTCATATCACTTGAATACCACAGTGTACTGAACTTCATGGCCAATGGTTCAAATGGCTCTATGTCCGGAAAGGTCGTACCTTTCGGCATCTCCCAGGCAATAAAATCTATAAGGATCAAGAGCCAACTAAAATGAAATTCATATCCTTGATCCTGTGCTTCTCTGTAGTCGAGTTCCAACTGGTTCACTAGGTACTTCGCCCAGTTCATCCAAAGGCCTTCCGCGCACTTCCCTGCGAGGTCGACTACAAAACCGGTGACTTGGGTAGGTTGGTTCTTTCGTACTAACTTCCCTGCAATCAAATGATAGGCGAGGTGCACTGCGCCACTCTAGATAGAAGCTACCTTGTAGCCTCATGTGCCCTTCTCGACATCACCATAAGTGTCCTTGATCTTTTGTGCTAGAGCGTCATCCATGGCTTTTCCGGGGTAAAACTCTTGAGGATCAGGTCCTTGCATACTCAACCCTGTGATCCGATTAATCAACATCATATCAACTGTTATACGGAGGTTAGCCACAAATAGTCGCCATGGTAACAAGAAAGCAACATCTTGACACATGCATTGACTTCATGGTGTCTACCAAAGTGGGGAATCTTCATGACATTCAGCAGGGTGGACTGCACAAGGTTCATATTCCATGACTGGGGGATTATCTTAAAATTCTTCCCCTTAGTTCTGGTCAGGTACTTATGTGGGGTGAGAATTTTATAGACTTTGTGATCTATGAATTTGAAGTCACTAAACTTCAACGCTGCAATCTTATCTTGGTCTGCTCGAACTGCGCGTATCCCCTTCGGGAGGTACGCCGTAACGAGGGTGTATTCGAAATCTCTAGGCACATTGTCTCGATTTACTACATTGCTCAGAGGTGGTATATAGGTGGGTAATATGATCGAGATCAATTTGGCATTCGCTAGATCATCCCTGTGCTTGGTTCGTTTTTCATCTGAAGGCCGAGATGGTTCGGCTCTGCGAGTAGTGGACGGAGAGGCTGGCAGTCCTCTCGTCGATGATGCTTGTACACCTATAGACATCGACATGACTCTTTCAGTCATGAGGTCGATCAGAACTTCTTCAACATCTTTCTCTGCAGTGCTCAAATCATCCAACACACATGCTCTTAGTCTGGGGGCTCAAACTCTCAGTTGGTAGAAGTCTTCTCGGTGCATGGCACGACGAGATAAATAAGTAACTCGGCAACGGGTATGAAGCCTTCATTAACTCTGTTTTGTCCATTATGGCACAGTCCCAACGGTCGGATGGCAAGATGTCTGACCATAAATGTCTTTCTACCCATTCGGAGCGTTGGTATAATGGTTATAATGTCCCCAACGGCTATATTGCTTCGCCATGGTGAAGTTCCATGTGTCATTAATATGATATCCCAGCCAAGTTCCAATTTTGCAAATTTTCCTTCTATGAGGTTCCCTCTGGAACCTTCTACAACTTATCAATATTAGATCTATTCTTACTTAGCTTTCTAGCCTTATTCACAATGAGCTTTGTCTCGGTGTGCCTTTTTCCATTCTGATTCTTACCTTCTTTTGGCATAGTTACTTCGCATTGTTGAGATTCTTTCCTAAGATTCGAGGGTGATCCTTTTTCTTTATCTGGAATAGGTACTTCAATCTTTTGTGGGTATTCTAGTGTTCTTGCAACTTCGACATCCGGGTCTCTGGCGTTAAATAGCTTTGATTTGTTCTTCTATTCTTCAATCAAGAGTGTGATCCTTCTAGTCATGAATTCTTTTAAATCTTGCTTCTGTTGTTCTAAAAATTCCTCTTCTTCTTGCCTGCTGGCCTGATCTCTTTCAATCCAAGGTTTTCCTAGTAGCATGGCAAATGGGGCACTGTTCTCAAAAAATTTAATAATCTCAAAATATTCCTTTGTCGAAGTTCCATTGGCATTCATAGGTATCTAGGTGAGCTTTCCACATAGGTTTATCATCTTTCCTTTGAATATTCATATTCCTCCTAATGAAGGAATCATAGCAGGCCTCCCTATAGCTTCCCAAGTTCTCTATGTCATGATATTCACCTTTGTTTCCTCATCTAGAACAAATTCAATGTCGAAGTCTCCTATTCTTGCTTCAAGGCATTCTTTTTCTTTGAAGATCTCTGATAATATGACATGTCGGTGGTCATTCAGGGTTTCTTTCATCTGTAGCAATACTTTCTCTGATTCTTTCTAGGATTCTGTCATAATCTTAGTTTCTGGATCTGCCATAGGGTTTTCTTGGTTCCTATTCATTTCTTCAAGCTTAGCAATCATTCTAGGACAATCCAATACTTCATGGTCCATAGCTTTGAAACAAAGACAACTGGGTCTTCTCCCAGGGAATTCCTTAGCAAGATGTCCCAGTTTTCTGCAACTGTAACAGAGGGTTAATCCTCTCTTTCTTCTAAATGATCCTCATCCTTTCTTGTACTGCACGCTATGATCATGGTACCTAACCTGCAAACATTTATTTCTAGGATCCTGCATACACTTATTAGTCCAAACATTCTTTCTGTGCATAGGTATAACATATCTTTCATTATTCTAATCAGATCTACTCATATCAAATCTTCTTTCATCTATTAATACCCTAGTTTTCAGGCTAGATAGAATCTATCAAACATACCTAGATCCATACTGTTGAAACAAAAATTTCCACTTATCTTACTTCTACAAAGCATGAAGCTTTCAGATCTAGAACTTTTCAGTATTCTTATCTTTATCAGAGCATAGAGCTTTCAGATCTTACCTCTTTTAATCAAAAAGTCCAACTTTTTCCTTTCTTGGAGCACAAAGCTTTCAGATCTTACCTCTTTTAATAAGATCGGACTTCTTTTCCTTAGCACATAGCTTGTCAAACTAAGTAGAGTACTACACACTAGAGCAATAGATCTACACACAGAGCTTTCACAATTTCAGGTCGGATCTTTGCATAGATCTTCTTCTTCCTCATTTCCCAGCAATCATAGTTTCAGGTCCCAGCAACAGAACCATTTGTTGGCACAGGGGCAGACCCAAGTTTCAACGCTACAACAGAGCACCAACAAAACCCTAACTACCGGCCCTTTTGGCAACACCTGCAAATCAGATGAAGTCTCACCCAAGGTAAAGGCATGAGTGGTTGCAGGACTCAAGTGTCTGCAACCTTAGCTGGGACATAGATCTGTGATTATAATACTTAATAGATAACTTAGCACTGTTAGTTCATCATTATTTAACCAATATTGTAGTGTACCTTTTTTCTTACTCAGAGCTTATAACGCACTATGTAACAATCTGTACACGCACTTTTACATAATTCGTACAGGCATTATATAATCACATGCATTCAAGTAAAGAAATACATTTAACTCAGAGTAAAACTTATAATTTTACTGCTACGATTAAACAATCCATAGCATTTAACAGTAATTCATATACACATCGGAAATCATGATAATTTATGTAGCACAGTCATGCAAAATGTGATAAGAACATAGTTAGATACTTATCTTGTAAGAGTAGTGAAATCCACCAACCAAGTGCAGGCCTTCCATGAACCTCCCAGCCTTAGACCACACTGCTCATCATCTCAAAAGTGGGTCACCCCCGAGCTGGGACTGAGCTCCACCCCAAGGCAAGGAATCCTAGGCTAGGCTAAGGTTACAGGGAAAACAACACATAAATATCTGGAAGGATTCTTCCCAAAAATGCCATCTTACGCCCACTACTACCAGACTCTCATTCCCCACATGCATGTTTCGCCCTGGAGTATACACCTTCACACGCACAGTCCATCGGTGCTAACCTCCCTCTCTGGGTCTCGGAAAAAGGCCGGATCAGGAAGTATCAGAGCTCGTAGTTGGTGTTGGGCACTCTCTGGAAGAAACCACTTCCCAGCAAACTCTTTCACCTAGAAAGAGTTTCTCACAGGCCTGACAACCTGCCTCTTCCAACCACAGTCACCTCCCTCACCAGAAGAGAGGTCATACACAAGCTCAGCACAAGCTTACTCTGGCCAGTATGCCACGTGCATTCCAACACTGCATGGCCGAAACAGCCAATTGGGAAAAACAGACACGCGCTTCCCAAACAGGTTCAGCAATCACGGGATAGTCTCATTGTTTTGGTTTCGGGATTGTACGAGGGTATTCTTGCAGAGGTTGGATGGGTTCACCCTCAGACGATCGGGTAGAATGGAGAATATCCCCCTCCCACGGTTCATCTCGACTATTATATTTGCATGCACCAGGGTTGACACTTGTCACCTTGGGAAATGCATGTGTTTCCATAGCATGCATCCCTTTTGCACGTTTTCCCTTGCCAGGAACTTAGGATAAAAATAAAATACACATGTCTTTTGGGAAATAATATTAAAATATTATTCCCAGGCTTAAGCCCCCTAGGCTTAGCCCCTAGGCTCAACACTTAGCCCATTTTCCCACCTTCCAGCCCCTAATCCATTGCCCACTTTGTGGACGCTCAGACCCCCTTCACTCATTCATCGTGGTCGGTCTGCACCCAGCGGTGTTTATATTTTATTAATCATTCTGCATACATATAAGTACATCAGTAGGCTCTTGGCCCTCAACACTTAGGCTCCCTGGCCTAACAAACACATAAGCCTACCAGCTTATACAAAACTTGGCTCACCAGCCTATAGAACATGTTTACAATCCATTTCATATATCATGATTTGCAACAGGGCTCGGCCTTGGGGACACTACAAATATCTACTCTGCAAAGAAAACAGAGCATCACAACATTCACCCTGATCTAATGTATTTAATCACTTAGCATAAATAAATGGATCAGATCTAGTAGATTCAAGCACTAAGCACATTCACCTATGTCAGATCTAGCATCCAAATTCATCATAAGAACAAAGAATAAATAGATCTATCTATCTATCTATATCAAGCACTTAGCAAATAACACATAAATACACCAACACATTGCACAAAGCAGAATAACACAGCATTTACGTGGTTCACCCCCACCCTAGGGCTACATCCACCAACTCTTCTTCTTTATTAGCTTCAATCGGTCATCTACATGCACAGAGCCAAAAAAACCATACTCCGCATACGACAGGAGATCTGTGCGCACCTCGCCAGATCCTCCTTCCCTGAGCTAGGTCTAGCACACAGCCTTTCACAATCTATTACAACCACTTGCACTTAGCTCTACACGTTTCTCACAATATGAACATAGCATCTACAAACCATACTTTCACTTAGCACTTACCTTATCATCCTCCTAATTATGTCACCTAGCTACTTATTTATACTTTACAAAATAGGCCTAAACATGGGTAAACCCATGGGCCGACATCCCATACCCATTACATATTCCCAAATCCCAAAAAGGACCCAAAAAAGGGGTCGAGATCCCACGATCTCTACTTCTTCTTGTGCTACGTCTTCAATAGGTTGTCGAAGTCCCAAAATAGGTCAACTTGACCAAGGATCTCCCAAAACATGGTCAAGGGCCAACAACGACAAAGTGTGGCTACATTTGCAAAAGGAGCACCTCGTTGGACCTATCGCAAGATTCGCCCACTCTGATATGGGCCATAAACCATCACCAAGGCTGTAGGGGACAATTCCTTTGAGCTTAGTATTCCACCATTCCTTGGTTTGCACCCAGTGTTCAATGTGGACCACCTTCGTCCCTACTTTCCACCTCTATTAGACACATCCGACATGGCAAAACAACTCACACTAACAGAGTTAAACCCAGATTGCATGGAACAAGCCACAACTAATTGGATTATGGACACACAGATCAAGAACACCTACCAGTAGAGGATCCATCTTTATCGAGTTGTCAAAGCAGGCCAACTCCTTCACCAGGGACCAAGTTCAGCAGAAGTTTCCTCATCTCATGGAGGAACTCAACGCAATGGGGACCATTGCTTCCTAAAGGGGGAGGAATGATCCAGGTGGATATTGGTGGCCACCCTCCTATTCCACTTGGACCCACACCATTGTTTCTTTCAGTTTTTCAGTTTCCTTAATTGTAGCACAATTTACTATTTTTAGCAGTTTTTTCGGGTCCTGAACTTCCGAAGCCATTTTGAGGCCCTAAACGACGTTTTTTGGCATCAAATGCTCCGAGGAATATGACTCTATTTAAAACTCAATATTCACTATTAGCAGTGTATTCCTCAAATAAATATTTCTAATGATGTATCATGTGCATCAAACGGATATAGTATGCCAAAGTTATGACCTCGGGAAATTGATGTACCAATATACCCCGACGGGGCCCATATTTTGGTGTTTCATCTCCTAGGGTTAGTTTTTTGGATTTTTAGGGTTTTCCATTGTTTCTCAATAATATATATTCCTTTGAGCCTCATTGTAACACATATTTTAGAGGCCAGTAGCTGCCACATCTCTTCTCAAAGATAAGCTACCAGCGCCCTAGCTATTTTATTTCCATTATGTCTGTAAGCATATTTCAGTCATTTGTTGTTAATGAAATGAAGTTTTATTTCCGCTGCATCTCTATGTTTATGCGTATTTTTGTATTTCATTGTGTTCTTTCATAAATCTAGATCATTCTTTGCATGTCCCCAACGAGGTCGGGGTATAAGGAGTTAGGGTTCGATCTGGTTGAACCGTTGCAAGATAAGCGTCGTAAACCCTGACGGCCACCCATGGGGGAAGAAAGAAAGATGAGGGAGCAGGAGATCCTATAAAATTATTGCTCGAGGAGGCCCTTGAGAAACAAAGGAACTCGATGATGGACAACTTTGCCCAGATCCTTCAACGGTTTCCCACTAGAAGCGCATCTACATCCAGCAGACACGATGGAGGCGCCACTCCTTTTAAGGTACAAGTAAACTTTGACATTACCATATTTGAGGGGAAAATTTATGTAGATGTCGTAGATAGATGGTTGAATATTTTAGAAGGATATTTCTTGGTTCATGACTTTTCCGACCGAGAAAGGATTATTTTTGCACTCCTTTAATCCGCCCCCCATGTCAAGGACTAGTGGGACACCTACTCGGAGAAACAGAGAGAGGGGGAACCCTCTCTGTTCTTGGTCGCACCCACTTGGAAATCTTTCTGAGACACCATAAAGGAACAATATTATCTCGTCGGGAGCTATGAGTACAAATACATACAATGGACTATGTTGCGGTAGCAAAGGGAGCAAGATGTGCATGAGCTGAAAAATCTGTTTTATACCCTACACACAAAGTTGGGTATCAAATATTCTGAGAAACATTTGGTGTTAAAGTACCGCAATTGTATGCATAGATACATTTAGGAGGAAATGGATTTCCTCGACATCTCCTTGCTTGGTGCAGCATACCGGTATGCTGCCAAGATTGAGCATATTTTCAAACAGAAGAAGCGATACTTTGGGTCTGTGAATCAGAAGCAAGGGAAAGGTACCCCCAAGCCGTCGAACAAAGGACCAAGCCAAGGCAGGGCGGCCCAGGACAACCCACCAAAGAAGCAAGCAAATAACAACACCACGAAGCCAAAAAAGGACACGGGGAAGTGGTGTGACTTCCATAAGAGCTCCACTCAAAACACAAGTGAGTGTCTAGCCAAGCAGTCACTGGTAGCCGAGTTGAAGGCTTCTGAATCGGATGCAGGCTTCGACTCTGAATCAAAACCCAACAAGGGGAATGACAGGGGAAAGAATATTATCGATGTCGATCCCAATGCCATCATTTCCACAATGAATATCTAGAAGAAGGAACCAAAAGATCCAAAGGAAGCGGAGCGCCTTCCATTCCCATATGTGGGTAAAGGGTTCCCCGTTGTAGTTCATTGTCGACAACGGGAGCCATAAGAACCTCATCTCAATATATGTCATGAAATGGTTGGGCTTTCCGACCACAGCACACCTGCAACCATACACCATCGGGTGGTTGCACCAAGGACGGGACCTCTGCATCAACCAGCAATGTCGCCTTCCCTACAGCTTCAAGCCCTTCACGGAAGAGGTATTATGTGACATTTCTCCTCTTGATGTTTCTGATGTATTATTAGGCCAACTATACTTTTGGAAGAGACATGTTCTGTATGAGTCTAGGCCTCGTGTTTTTATTATTACTTTGGGAAATAATTTGTATGGGATACGGGAAATAGCACCGCCTACATCCATATCTTTGGTTACTGCAAAACAGTGCATAAATCTCATTGTCAAAACCAGGAAATTTGTTTTCCTGATGATCCACCCTCAGGGAAAGAAGAATATTGCTGCCATGACCTCCAGACAGGGCCCCTCTGCATGATACAAATAGATGGATAAGGTCATGGAGGAGTACGAGGACATATTCACCTCCCCCGCAGGGGTGCCTCTACACTGCCAGGTCAAGCACCCCATCGATCTGACCCCAGGTGCATCGCTGACCAATGGACCAATATATCGGTGCTCTGTTCTGGTGAATGATGAAATCAAGAGGCAGATTAAGGAGTTGTTGCAGAAATGTCACATCCGGCCAAGTTCATCGCCCTGTGGGAGCCCGATCGTGTTGGTGCAAAAGAAGGATGGGACTTGGAGACTCTGCATTGACTATCGAGCGTTGAACAAGATCATTGTCTGGAATAGGTACCCGATCCCATGGATTGATGAACTTCTAGATGAACTCAAGGGGGTGAAATATTTCAGCAAGATCAGCGTGAAGTCTGGGTATCACCAGGTACCAATCGAACCCTCTGATGTGTGGAAGACTATTTTCAAATGCAAGGAGGGCCTTTTCGAATGGTTGGTCATGCCTTTCGGGTTGGCGAATTCCCCTACAACCTTCGTGAGGATAATGGACGACATATTGCGACCATTCACCAACTCATTTGTAGTGGTGTACTTGGATGACATTCTGATCTTCAGCCAGACTTGGGAAGAGCACCTCCACCACATCCGACTGGTCCTCCAAACACTGCAGCAACACAAGTTGTGTGCCAATTTGGAGAAGTGCACTTTTGGCATCACCCACGTTCAGTATCTGGGATACATTATTGATCAGCGAGGGGTGCATGTGGATCCAACCAATATCCAAGTCATTCGGGATTGGCCAGCCCCAACCACCCTAACAGATCTCCGCATCTTTTTGGGTCTTGCCAATTTCTACTGCAGGTTTGTGTTGTGATTCTCTCATATCACTTGGCCCTTGAGTCAAGTCACCAAGCGAGGGGTGAAAGAAAAATTCTTTTGGTCTGAATCTCAACACAAGGTGTTCGAAGATTTCAAGCATTGCCTCTTCTCTGCACTAGTGCTCACATTACCAAACTTACAACAACCATTTGAGATCGAGACAGATGCCTCTGAATATGCTATTGGGGCATTCCTTACTCAACAGGGGCATCCAGTGGCATATCACAGTGAGACACTTTTCGACATAGTCTGGAAGTATCCCACTAATGAAAAAGAGATGTATTCCATTGTGCAGGCTTGCCGACAATCGAAGCATTACATTTTGGGAAAGGAGATGGTCATCCACGCAGACCACTGACCCTTCCAGTTCATACAGACACAAGGGAAGTTTCAAAACGATCACCATCAGAAGTGGTCCACATACCTGCAATAGTTTAATTTGAACATTAAGTACAAGAAAGGTAGCACCAATAATGTTGCAAACTTCCTCAGCCGGCCACCTATCATGGCGCTAACCATGGTGATCAATTATTTTGGGCACGAGACTTCTGATTGGTCATTTCTCTACAAAAGTGATCCAGAATTCGGCCACATATACAATACGCTCTTGGAGGGTAAGAAAGTTCCTAATTTTCACCTCCAGGATGCCCTACTATGTCACCTGGGACACCTTTGTATTCCTTCAAGCGAGCATTCCAAGATGATTTGGGAGGCGCACTACAATCAGGTCGTTGGGCATTTCGGGGTCGAGAAAACGATGGCAGTACTGCAAAACTATTTCTATTGGCCGAACCTTCGACAGGATGTCGGGAAGTACATCAAGTCCTACATTGCTTGTGCCATTTCTAAGTCAACCATCAAGAAGCAAGGCCTCTATACTCTGCTTCCTACCCCTAGTCAACCTTGGGAATCCATCTCCATGGATTAGATGTCGGGCCTTCCTTCTACTAAGCATGGCAATTACTATTTTTTTGTGGTCGTCGACAAATTCTCGAAGATGTCCATTATGATGGTCTGCAAGAAGAATATCATAGCAGAAGCCACTGCTAAACTCTTCTTTGAATGAGTGTGGGTAAACTTTGGGATCCCATAGTATATCATCTCAGATCGGGATAGCAGGTTCCTCAGTATATTTTGGTCCAACCTCTGGTCGATGCTGGACACCAAGCTCACCAAGTCCACAACTTCCCATATGAAAATTGATGGCTAGACAGAGGTCGTCAACAAGATGATTGTACACATTATGCGCATGTACAAATCAAAGCATCCACGCACATGGGATGAGAGCCTGCCCTATGTACAACACAGCGACAATCGGGCTCTCCATAGCTCAACCAGCCACAACCCCTTTCAGGTGGGCTTTGGATTCAAGCCACTATGTCCCATTGACGTAGCCATGCCATTTGCGGCTACTCAGGCAAATTCATCCCATGTCCAGTCTAAGGCTGACAAGGCAAATAGCTTCATTGAGCGCATTCATCACATCCGCCAATAGGTTCATGACATCTTCGACAGAGCCAATGCTAAGTACAAGAAGCGACATGATAAACATCGGGTGCCACAAAACTTCCAGGTGGGCGACAAAGTGTGGCTACATTTGCAAAAGGAGCACCTCACTGGACCCTACCGCAAGATTCGACCACTCTGATATGGGCCATACACCATCACCAAGGTTTTAGGGGACAATGCCTTTGAGCTCAGTGTTCCACCATTCCTTAGTCTGCACCCAGTGTTCAATGTGGACCACCTTCGGCCCTACTTTCCACCTCTATTGGACACATCCGACATGGTAGAAAAACTTACACCAACAAAGTTAAACCCAGATTGCATGGAACAAGCCACAATTGATCGTATTATGGACACATAGATCAATAACACCTGCCAGCAAAGCATCCAACTATATCGAGTTGTCAAAGCAGGCCAACTCCTTCACTAGGGCAGGTTTCTCACCAGGGACCAAGGTCAGCAGAAGTTTCCTCATCTCATGGAGTAACCCAATGCAATGGGGACCATTGCTTCCTAAGGGGGGAGGAATGATCCAGGTGGATATTTGTGGCAACCCGCCTATTCCACTTGGACCCACAACATTGTTTCTTTCAGTTTTTTCAGTTTCCTTAATTGTAGCACAATTTACTATTTTTAGCAGTTTTTCGGGTCCTCAACTTCCAGAGCCGTTTTGAGGCCCTAAACGACGTTTTTTGGCATCAAATGTTGCGTCAAATATGAATCTATTTCAGACTTGATATTCGTTGTCAGCAGTGTAGTCCTTGGATAGATCTTTCTAAATATGTATCATGTGCGTCAAACGAAGATAGTATGCCAAATTTACGACCCCGGGAAATTGATGTACCAATTTACCCCGACGGGGACCATATTCTGGCGTTTCATCTACTAGGGTTAGGTTTTTGGATGTTTAGGGTTTTCCATTGTTTCTCAATAATATATAGGACTTCGAGCCTCATTGTAACACAGAGTTCAGAGGCCATTATCCGCCACGTCTCTTCTCATAGATAAGCTACCAGCGCGCTAGCTATTTTATTTCCATTCTGTTTGTAAGCATAGTTCAGTCATTTGTTGTTAATGAAATAAAGTTTTATTTCCATTGGATCTATGTGTTTATGCATATTCCTGTATTTCATTGTGTTCCTGCATAAATCCAGATCATTGGTATCAGAGTCATCTACTCTTTCTCGATCATTCGTTGCATGTCCCAAACAAGGTCGGGGTATAAGGAGTTATGGCTCAATCTGGTTGAACCATTGCAAGATCATCCTTGTAAACCTCAATGACTGCCCATGGGAGAAGAAAATAAAGATAAGGGAGCAGGAGATCCTATCAAATTATTGCTCGAGGAGGCCCTTGAGAAAAAAAGGAACGCGATCATGGACAACTTTCCCTAGATCCTTCAACGGCTGCCCACTGGCAATGAATCTACATCCAACAGCCACTCTAGAGGCGCCACTCCTTTTAATGTACAGGTAAACTTTGACATTCCCATATTTGAGGGACAAATATATGCAGATGTCATAGATAGATGGTTGAATCTATTAGAAGGATATTTCTCGGTTCATGACTTTTCCGACAGAAAAAGCATTATTTTTGCACTCCTTAAAGCCGCCCCCATGTCAAGGACTGGTGGGAAACCTATTGGGAGCAACAGAGCGAGGGGGAACCCTCTATGTTCTCGGTCGCACCCACTTGGAATTCTTTTTGAGACGCCATCAAGGAACAATATTATCCTGTGGGGAGCTATGAGGACAAATACATACAATGGACAACGTTGTGGCAGCAAAGGGACCAAGATGTGCATGAGCTGACGAATTTGTTTCATACCCTACACACAAAGTTGGGTAACAAAGATTCACAGAAAAATTTGGTGTTAAAGTACCGCAGTTTTCTACATAGATACATTCAGGAGGAAATGGAGTTCCTCGTAATCGCCTCACTTAGTGAGCCATACGGGTATGCTACCAATATTGAGCAAAATTTCAAACATAAGAAGTGAGACTTTGGGTCTATGAATCAGAACCAAGGGAAAGGTACCCCCAAGTCGTTGAACAAAGGACTAAGCCAAGGCGGGGCAGCCCATGACAACCCACCAAATACGCAAGCAAAGAACAACACCATGAAGCCAAAAAAGGACACGGGGAAGTGGTGTGACTTCCATATGAGCTCCACTCACAACATAAGTGAGTGTCGGGCCAAACAGTCACTGGTAGCCAAGTTGAAGGCTTCTGAATCAGATGCAAGCTCTGACTCTGAATTAGAACCCGACAAGGGGAATGACAAGGGGAATCAGATTATCGATGCAGATCCCAATGCCATCATTGCCACCACGAATATCCAGAAGAAGGAACCAGAAGATCCAGAGGAGGCGGAGCACCTCTTCCATTCCCAGATGTGGGTAAAGGGTTCCTCGTTGTAGTTCATTGTCGACAGTGGGAGCCAGAAGAACCTCATCTAAATAGAGGTGTTGAAATGGTTGGGCTTTCCGACCATAGCACGCCTGCAACCATACACCATCTTTTGGTTGCAGCAAGGACGGGACCTTCGCATCAGCTAGCAAGGACGGGACCTCCGCGTCAACCAGCAATGTCGCCTTCCCTACAACATCAAGCCCTTCATAGATGAGGTATTATGTGACATTTCTCCTCTTGATGTTTACGATGTATTATTAGGCCAACCATACTTGTGAAAGAGACATGTTGTGTATGATTCCAGGCCTCGTGTTGTTATTATTACTCTGGGAAATAAGTTGTACAGGATATTGGAAATAGCACTGCCTACATCCATATCTTTGGTTACTGCAAAACAATGCAGTAAGCTCATTGCCAAAACCGAAATTGTTTTTTCCTGATGATCTGCCCTCGGGGGAAGAAGAATATTGTGGCCACGACCTCTAGATAGGGCCCCTCTGCATGACAAAAATAGATCGATAAGGTCATGGAGGAGTATGAGGACATATTCACCTCCCCCACAAGGATGCCTCTACACTGCCAGGTCAAGCACCCCATCGATCTGACCCCAGGTGCATCGATACCCAATGGACCAATCTATCAGCACTTTGTTCTAGAGAATGACAAAATCAATAGGCAGATTTAGGAGTTGTTGCAAAAATGTCACATATGGAGGATTTCATCGCCCTGTGGGAGCCCAATTGTGCTCGTGCAGAAGAAGGATGGGACTTGAAGACTTTGCATTGACTATCGACGCTAAACAAGATCATTGTCTGGAATAGGTACCCGATCCCACGGATTGATGATGTTCTAGACCAACTCAAGGAGGAGAAATATTTCATCAATATCAACTTGAAGTCTGGGTATCACCAAGTACCAATCAAACCCTCTGATGTGTGGAAGACTACCTTCAAATCTAAGGAGGGTCTTTTTGAATGGTCGGTCATGCCTTTCGGGTTGACGAATGCCCCTGCAACCTTCATGAGGCTAATGGACGACATATTGTGACCATTCACCAACTCATTTGTAGTGGTGTACTTGGATGACATTATGATCTTCAGCCAGACTTGGGAAGACCACCTCCACCACATCCGATGGGTCCTCCAAACACTGCGGCAACACAAGTTGTGTGCCAAATTGGAGAAGTGCACTTTTGAAAAGACCCAGGTTTAGTATATGGGATACATTATTGATGAGTGGTGGGTGCATGTGGATCTAGCCAATATCCAAGTCATTCGGGATTGGCTAGCCCCAACCACCCTAACAAAGCTCCGCAGATTTTTGGGTCTTGCCAATTTCTACCACAGGTTCGTGTTGGGATTCTCTCATATCATTTGGCCCTTGATTCAAGTCACCAAGGGAGGCGCGAAAGAAAAATTATCTTGGTCTGAATCTCAACAGAAGGTGTTCAAAGAGTTGAATCATCGCCTCTTCTCTACACCAGTGCTCACATTACCAAACTTGCAACAACCAATTGAGATCGAGACAGATGACTCTGACTATGCTATTGTGGCAGTCGTTACTCAACAAGGGCAACCAGTGGCATATCACAATGAGATACTTTCCAACACAGTTCAGAAGTATCCCACTTATGATAAAAAGATGTATTCCATTGTGCAGGCTTGCCAACAATGGAAGCATTACATTTTGGGAAAGGAAACGGTCATCCACACAGACCACTTACCCTTGCAGTTCATACAAACACAACGGAAGTTGAAAAATGATCGCCATCAGAAGTGGTCCACATACCTACAACAGTTTCATTTGAACATTAAGTATAAGAAAGGCAACACCAATAATGTTGCAGATTGCCTCAGCCGACCACCTATCATGGTGCTAACCACGGTGCTCAACTCCTCTGGGCACGAGACTTTCGATTGGTCTCTTCTCTACAAAGGTGATCCAGAATTCATCCACACATACAATATGCTCTTGGAGGGTAATAAAGTTCGTAATTTTCACCTTCGGGATGCCCTGCTATGTCACCTGGGACACCTTTTTGTTCCTTCAAGTGAGCATGCTAAGATGATTCGGGAGGTGCACTACAGTCGGGTAGCTGGGCATTTCAGGGTCGAGAAAACCATGGCAATACTGCAAAAGTATTTCTATTGGTTGAACCTTCGACAGGATATCGGGAAGTACATCAATTCCTACACTGCATGCGCCATTGTCAAACCGACCATCAAAAAGCAAGGCATCTATACTTCGCTGCCTACCCCTAGTTGACTTTGGAAATCCATCTCCATGGATTACATTTCGGGCCTTCCTTCTACTAAGCATGGAAATGATTGTGTTTTTTCGGTCGTCGACAGATTCTCGAAGATGTCCATTATGATGGACTACAAGAAGAATATCACAGGAGAGGCCACTACTAAAGTCTTATTTGAACGAGTGTGGGTACACTTTCGGATCCCACAGTCTATCATCCGGCATCGGGACAGCAGGTTCCTAAGTACATTTTCGTCCAGCATCTAGTTGATGTTGGACACCAAGCTCAGCAAGTCCATGGCTTCCCATCCGCAAACTGATGGCCAGAAAGAGGTCGTCAATCGGATGATCATACACACTATGCGCATGTACAACTCAAAGAATCCACGCACATGGGATGAGAGCCTCCCCTATGTACACACAGATAAAACCAGGCTCTCCATAACTCAACCAGCCATAGCCCATTTCAGGTGGCCTTGGGATTCCAACCACTATGTCCCATTGACGTATACATGCCATTTGCGGCTACTCAGGAAAATTCATCCCATGTCCAGTCTGAGGCTGACAAGGCAAACAACTTCATTGAGCACATTCAGCACATCTGCCAACAGTTTCATGAAATATTGGACAGAGCCAATGCTATGTACAAGCAGCGACATGATCAAAATTGGGTGCCACACAACTTCCAGTTGGGTGACAAAGTGTGGCTACATTTGCAAAAGGAGCACCTCGCTCGACCCTACCACAAGATTCACCCGCTCCGATATGGGCCATTCACCATCACCAAGGATGTAAGGGACAATGCCTTTGAGATCAGTATTCCACCATTCCTTTGTCTGCACCCAGTGTTCAATGTGTACCACCTTCGTCCCTACTTTCCACCTCTTTGGACACATCCGACATGGCAAAACAACTCACACCAACAGAGTTAAACCCAGATTGCATGGAACAAGCCACAACTAATCAGATTATGGACACACAGATCAAGAACACCTTCCAACAGAGAATCCAAATATATCGAGTTGTCAAAGCATGCCAACTCCTTCACCAGGGACCAAGTTTAGCAGAAGTTTCCTCATCTCATGGAGGAACTCAACGCAATGGGGACCATTTCTTCCTAAGTGGGGAGGAATGATCCAGGTGGATATTGGTGGCCAACTGCCTATTCCACTTGGACACACACCATTGTTTCTTTTAGTTTTTGAGTTTCCTTAATTGTAGCACAATTTACTATTTTTAGTAGTTTTTCTGGTCATGAACTTCTGGAGTCTTTATGAGGCCCTAAATGACGTTTTTTGGCATCAAATGCTCGAGTGTATATGGGACCATTTCAGTCGTCATATTTGATGTTAGCAGTGTAATCCTCGGATAGATATTTCTAATGATGTATTATGTGCGTCAAACGGAGATAGTATGACAAATTTACGACCCCAGCAAATTGATGTACCAATTTACCTCGACGGGGCCCATATTCTGGTGTTTCATCTCCTAGGGTTAGGTTTTTGGATGTTTAGGGTTTTCCATTGTTTCTCAATAATATATAGGCCTTCGAGCCTCATTGTAACACAGATTTCAGAGGCCAATAGCCACCACATCTCTTCTCAGAGATAATCTACCAGCGCCCTAGCTATTTTATTTCCATTCTGTCTCTAAGCATATTCAGTCATTTGTTGTCAATGAAATGAAGTTTTATTTCCGCTGCATCTCTACGTTTATGCGTATTTATGTATTTGATTGTGTTCCTACATAAATCTGGATTAGTGGTATCAGAGAAGTCTGCTCTTTATCGATCCTTCTTTGCATGTCCCCAATAAGGTCAGGGTACAAGGAGTTAGGGATCGATCTGCTTGAACCGTTGCAAGATCAGCCTCATAAACCTCGACAGTCGCCCATCGGGGAAGAAAAAAAATATTAGGGAATAGGAGATCCTATCAAATTATTGCTCGACAAGTCCCTCAAGAAACAAAGGAACGTGATCATGGACAACTTTTCCCAGATCCTTCAACGGCTACCCACTAGCAGTGCATCTACATCCAGCAGCCACTCTAGAGGTGCCACTCCTTCTAAGGTACAAGTAAACTTTGACATTCCCATATTTGAGGGACAAATAGATGTAGATTTCGTAGATAGATGGTTGAATCTATTAGAAGGATATTTCTTGGTTCACGACTTTTTCGACCGAGAAAGGATTATTTGTGCACTCCTTAAAGTCGCCCCCCATGTCAAGGACTGGTGGGAAACCTACTGGGAGCAACAGAGCGAGGGGGAGCCCTCTCTGTTCTCGGTCGCACCCACTTGGAATTCTTTCCAAGACGCCATCAAGGAACAATATTATCCCATGGGGAGCTATGAGGACAAATACATACAATGGACTACGTTGCGGCAGCAAAGGGACCAAGATGTGCATGAGCTGACAAATTTGTTTCATACCCTACGCACAAAGTTGGGTATGAAAGATTCGGAGAAACATTTGGTGTTAAAGTACCGTAGTTTTCTGCATAGATACATTCAAGAGGAAATGGAGTTCCTCAACATCTCCTCGCTTGGTGCGACATACCAGTATGCTGCCAAGATTGAGCAGAAGTAAAAATAGAAGAAGAGATACTTTGGGTCTGCGAATCAAAAGCAAGGGAAAGGTACCCCCAAGCCGTCGAACAAAGGACCAAGCTAAGGCGGGGTGGCCCAGGACAACCTGCAAAATAGGCAAGAAAATAACAACACCATGAAGCCAAAAAAGAACACAGGGAAGTGGTGTGGGTTCCATAAGAGCTCCACTCATAACACAAGTGAGTGTCGGGATAAGCAGTCACTGGTAGCCAAGTTGAAGGCTTCTGAATTGGATGCACGCTCTGACTCTGAATCAAAACCTGACAAGGGGAATGACAGGGGGAAGCAGATTATTGATGTGGATCCCAACGCCATCATTTCCACCACAAAGATACAGAAGAAGGAACCAGAAGATCCATAGGAGGCGGAGTGCCTCTTCCATTCCCAGATGTGGGTAAAGGGTTCCCCATTCCAGTTCATTGTCAACAGCTGGAGCTAGAAGAACCTCATCTCAGTAGAGTTTGTGAAACTATTGGGCTTGTTGACCACAGCACACCTGCAACCATACACCATCGGTTGGTTGCACCAAGGACGGGACCTCCGCGTTAGCCAGCAATGTCGCCTTCCCTACAGCATCAAGCCCTTCACAGATGAGGTATTATGTGGCATTTCTTGTCTTGATGTTTCCAATGTATTATTAGGCCAACCATACTTGTGGAAGAAACATGTTGTCTATGAGACCAGGCCTCGTGTTGTTATTATTACTTTTGGCAATAAGTTGTACAGGATACCGGAAATAGCACCGCCTACATCCATATCTTTGGTTACTGTAAAACAATGCAATAAGCTCATTTCCAAAACCAGGAAATTTGTTTTCCTGATGATCCACCCTCAGGGAAAGAAGAATATTGTGGCCACAACCTCCAGACAAGGCCCCTCTGCACGACAGCAACAGATGGATAAGGTCGTAGAGGAGTACGAGGACATATTCACCTCCCCCGTAGGGGTGCCTCTACACTACCAGGTCAAGCACCCCATTGATCTGACCCTAGGTGCGTCGCTGCCCAATGGACAAATCTATCGGTGCTCTGTTCTGGAGAATGAAGAAATCAAGAGGTAGATTTAGGAGTTGTTGCAAAAAGGTCACATCCGACCGATTTCATCACCCTGTGGGAGCCTGATCATATTGGTGCAGAAGAAGGATGGGACTTGGAGACTCTGCATTGACTATCAGGTGCTGAATAAGATCATTGTTTGGAATAGGTACCTGATCCCATGGATTGATGACCTTATGGACCAACTCAAGGGGAGAAATATTTCAGCAATATCAACTTGAAGTTTGGGTATCACCAGGTACCAATCGAACCCTTTGATGTGTGGAAGACTTCCTTCAAATCCAAGGAGGACCTTTTCGAATGGTTGGTCAAGCCTTTCGAGTTCACAAATGCCCCTACAACCTTCATGAGGCTAATGGACGACATCTTGCAACCATTCACCAACGCATTTTTAGTGGTGTACTTGGATGACATTCCAATCTTCATCCAGACTTGGGAATATCACCTCCACCACATCCAACAGGTCCTCAAAAACTACGGCACCACAAGTTGTGTGCCAATTTGGAGAAGTGCAATTTTGGCATGACCCAGGTTCAGTATATGGGATACATTATTGATGAGCATGGGGTGCATGTGGATCTAGCCAAGATCCAAGTTATTCGAGATTGTCTAGCCCCAACCACCCTAACGAAGCTACGCATATGTTTGGGTCTTGCCAATTTCTACCATAGGTTCATGTTGGGATTCTCTCATATCACTTGTCCCTTGAGTCAAGTCACTAAGGGAGGGGCGAAAGAAAAATTATTTTGATTTGAATCTCAACACAAGGTGCTCTAAGAGTTGAATCATTGCCTCTGCTCTGCACCAGTGCTCACATTACCAGACTTGCAACAACCATTTGAGATCAAGACAGATGGCTCCGACTATGCTATTGGGGCAGTCCTTACTCAACAGGGGCATCCAGTGGCATATCAAAGTGAGACACTTTTTGACACAGTCACTAGGTATCCCACTTATGACAAAGAGATGCATTCCCTTGTGCAGGTTTGTCGACAATGGAAGCATTACATTTTGGGAAAGGAAATGGTCATCCATAGAGACCACCAACCCTTTCAGTTCATACAGACACAATGGAAGTTTCAAAACGATCACCATCATAAGTGGTCCACATACCTGCAACAGTTTCATTTGAATATTAAGTACAAGAAAGGCAGCACCAATAATGTTGCAGACTTCCTCAGCCGACCACCTATCATGGCGCTAACCACGGTGCTAACTCTTGTGGGTACGATACTTTTGATTGGTCGGTTCTCTACAAAAGTGATCCAGAATTCGACCACACATACAATACGCTCTGGGAGGGTAAGCAAGTTCCTAATTTTCACCTCCAGGATTCCCTACTATGTCACCTGGGACACCTTTGTGTTCCTTCAAGCGAGCGTGCCAAGATGATTTTGGAGGCGCACTACAGTCGGGTTGTTGGGCATTTGGGGTCGATAAAGTTGTGGCAGTACTATAAAATTATTTCTATTAGTCGAACCTTCGATAGGATGTCGGGAAGTACATCAAGTCCTGCACTGCTTACGCCATTTCCAAACCGACCATCAAGAAGCAAGGCCTCTATACCTCACTACCTACCCCCAGTCGACCTTGGGAATCCATATCCATGGATTACATGTCGAGCCTTCCTTCTACTAAGCACGGCAATGACTGTGTTTTTGTGGTTATCAATATATTCTCGAAGATGTCCATTATGATGGCCTGCAAGAAGAATATCACAGCAGAGGCCACTGCTAAAGTATTCTTTGAATGAGTGTGGGTACACTTTGGGATCCCACAGTCTATCATCTTAGATTGGGACAGTAGGTTCCTCAGTACATTTTGGTCCAGCCTCCCGTTGATGCTGGACACTAAGCTCACCAAATCCATATCTTCCCATCCGCAAATTGATGGCCAGAAAGAGGTCGTCAACCAGATCATCGTACACATTCTGTGCATGTATAACTCAAATCATCCACACACATGGGATGAGATCTTCCCTATGTACAACATAGCTACAACAAAGATCTCCATAGCTCAACTAGCCACAGCCCCTTTTAGGTGGGTTTGGAATTCCAGCCACTATGTCCCATTGACGTAGCCATGCCATTTGCAGCTACTCAAGAAAATTCATCCCATGTCCAGTCTGAGGTTGACAAGGAAAACAAATTCATTGAGGGAATTCAACACATCCACCAACAGGTTCATGACATATTGGATAGAGCCAATGCTAAGTACAAGCAGCGACATGATGAACATCGGGTGCCACACAACTTCCAGGTAGGCGACAAAGTGAGGCTACATTTACAAAAGCAGTGCCTCGCTGGACCCTACCGCAAGATTTGGCTGCTCTGATATGGACCATACACCATCACCAAGGTTGTAGAGGACAATTCCTTTGAGCTCCGTATTCCACCATTCCTTGGTATGTACCTAGTGTTCAATGTGTACCACCTTCGGCGCTACTTTCCACCTCTATTAGACACATCCGACATGGCAGAACAGCTCACACCAACAGATTTAAACCCAGATTTCATGGAACAAGCCACAACTGATTGGATTATGGACACACGGATCAAGAACACCCGCCAGCAAATCATCAAGCTATATAGAGTTGTCAAAGCAGGCCAACTCCTTCACTAGGGACAGTGGCTCACCAGGGACCAAGTTCAGCAGAAGGGGGGAGGAATGATCTAGGTGGATATTCGTGGCCAACAACATATTCCACTTGGATGTACACCATTGTTTCTTTCAGTTTTTCAGTTTCCTTAATTGTAGCATAATTTACTATTTTTAGCAATTTTTCAGGTCCTGAACTTCCAGAGTCATTTTGGCATCAAATGCTTCGGCGAATATGAGTAATTTTTTGACTCGATATTCATTGTCAGCATTGTATTCCTCGGATATATCTTTCTAATGATGTATCATGTGCGTCAAATGGATATAGTATACCAAAGTTACGACCCCGGGAAGTTCATGTACCAATTTACCCCGACGGGGGCCATATTCTGGTGTTTTATCTCCTAGGGTTAGGGTTTTTGGAGCTGTTGCAGAAAGGTCACATCCATCTGATTTCATCTCCCTATGGGATCCTGATCGTACTAGTGTAGAAGAAGGATGGGACTTGGAGACTCTGCATTGACTATTGGGTGCTAAATAAGATCATTGTCCGAAATAGGTACCTCTTCCCACGAATTGATAACCTTCTGTACCAACTCAAGGGGGTGAAATATTTCAGCAAGATCAACTTGAAGTTTGGGTATCACCAGGTACCAATCGAGCCCTCTGATGTGTGCAATATTGCCTTCAAATCCAAGGAGGGCCTTTTCGAATTGCTAGTCATGCCTATCGAGTTGACGAATGCCCCTACAACCTTCATGAGGATAATGGATGACATCTTGCGACCATTCACCAACTCATTTGTAGTGGTGTACTTCGATGACATTTTGATCCTCAGCCAGACTTGGGAAGAGCATCTCCACCACATCCGAAAAGTCCTCCAAACACTGCGGCAACACAAGTTATGTGCCAATTTGGAGAAGTGCACTTTTGGCATGACCCAGGTTCAGTATCTATGATACATTATTGATGAGTGGGGGGTGCATGTGGATATAGCCAAGATCCAAGTCATTCAGTATTGTCCAGCCCCAACCACCCTAACGGAGCTCTGCATCTTTTTGGGTCTTGTCAATTTCTACCATAGGTTCATGTTAGGATTCTCTCATATCACTTGGCCCTTGAGTCAAGTCACCAAGGGAGGGGAGAAAGAAAAATTATTTTGATCTGAATCTAAACAAAAGGCGTTCAAAGAGTTGAAGCATAGCCTCTACTATGCACCAGTTCTCACATTACCATACTTTACAACCATTTGAGATCGAGACAGATGCCTCCGACTATGCTACTGGGGAAATCCTTACTCAACAGGGGCATCCTGTGGCATATCATAGTGAGACACTTTCGGAAACAGTCTGGAAGTATCCCACTTATGAAAAAGAGATGTATTCCATTGTGCATGCTTGACAACAATGGAAGCATTACATTTTTGGAAAGGAAATGGTCATCCACACATACCATCGACCCTTGCAGTTCATACAGACACAAGGGAAGTTGCAAAACGATCGCCATCAGAAGTGGTCCACATACCTGAAATAGTTTCATTTGACCATTAAGTACAAGAAAGGCAGCACCAATAATGTTGCAGACTAACTCAGCTGACCACCTATCATGGCGCTAACCACGGTGCTCAACTCTTGTGGGCACAAGGCTTCTAATTGGCCACTTCTCTACAAAAGTGATCCACAATTCAGCCACACATACAATACGCTCTTGGAGGGTAAGAAAGTTCCTAATTTTCACCTCCAGGATGCCCTGCTATGTCACCTGGGACACCTTTTTTTTCCTTCAAGTGAGCGTGCCAAGATGATTTGGGAGGCGCGCTACATTCGGGTCGCTGGGCATTTCGGGGTCGAGAAAACCGTGGCAGTACTGAAAAAGTATTTCTATTGGCCGAACCTTCGACAAGATATCGGGAAGAACATCAAGTCCTGCACTGCTTGCGCCATTTCCAAACCAACCATAAAGAAGCAAGGCCTCTATACTCCGCTACCTACCCCTAGTCGACCTTTGGAATCCATCTCCATGGATTACATGTCGAGCCTTCCTTCTACTAAGCATGGCAATGACTGTGTTTTTGTGGTCGTCGACAGATTCTCGAAGATGTCCATTATGATGGCTTGCAAGAATAATATCATAGTAGAAGCCAGTGATAAACTCTTATTTGAGCGAGTGTGGATACACTTTGGGATCCCACGGTCTATCATCTCAGATCAACATAGCAGGCTCCTCAGTACATTTTGGTCCAGCCTATGGTCGATGCTGGACACCAAGCTCACCAAGTCCACAACTTCCCATCCACAAATTGATGGCTAGACAGAGGTCGTCAACCGGATGATCGTACACATTATGCACATGTACAACTCAAAGAATCCACGCACATGGGATGAGAGCCTCCCCTATGTACAACACATCTACAAAAGGGCTCTCCATAACTCAACCAGCCATAACCCCTTTCAGGTGGGCTTGGGATTCTAGCCACTATGTCCCATTGACATAGCCATGCCATTTGTGGCTACTCAGGAAAATTCATCCCATGTCGAGCCTGAGGATGACAGGGAAAACAGCTTCATTGAGTGCATTCAGCACATCCACCAATAGGTTCATGACATCTTGTACAGAGCCAATGCTAAGTACAAGTAGCGACATGATCAACAACGGGTGCCACACAACTTCCAGGTGGGCGACAAAGTGTGGTTACATTTGCAAAAGGAACACCTCATTGGACCTTACCACAAGATTTGCCCGCTATGATATGGGCCATACACCATCACCAAGGGTGTAGGGGACAATGCCTTTGAGCTCAGTATTCCACCATTCCTTGGTCTGCACCTAGTGTTCAATGTGGATCGCCTTCGCCCCTACTTTCCACCTCTATTGGACACATCTGACATGACAGAACAACTCACACCAACAGAGTTAAACCCAGATTACATGGAACAAGCCAAAACTGATCAGATTATGGACACACAGATCAATAACACCCGCCAATAGAACATCCAGCTATATCAATTTGTCAAAGCAGGCCAACTCCTTCACCAGGGAAACTGGCTCACCAGGGACCAAGTTCAGTAGAAGTTTCCTCATCTCATGGAGGAACTCAATGCAATGGGGACCATTGCTTCCTAAGGGGTGAGGAATCATCTAGGTGGATATTGGTGGCCATCCTCCTATTCCATTTGGACCCACACCATTGTTTCTTTCAGTTTTTCATTTTCCTTAATTGTAGCACAATTTACTATTTTTAGCAATTTTTCAGGTCCTGAACTTCCAGAGTCATTTTGAGGCCCTAAACGATGTTTTTTGGAATCAAATACTCCGAATAATATTTCTTTGTTTCAGCCTCGATATTTGTTGTTCGCAATGTATTCCTCGGATAGATATTTTTAACGATGTATCAAGTGTGTTAAACGGAGATAGTATGCCAAAGTTACGAGCCCAGGAAATTGATGTACCAATTCACCCCGACGGGGCCCATATTCTAGCGTTTCATATTCTAGGGTTAGGTTTTTTTATGTTTAGGGTTTTCCATTGTTTCTCAATAATATATAGGCCTTCTAGACTCATTGTAAAATAGAGTTCAGAGGCCAGTATCCGCCACATATCTTCTCAAATATAAGCTACCAGTGTCCTAGTTATTTTATTTCCATTCTGTCTGTAAACATATTTTAGACATTTGTTGTCAATGAAATGAAGTTTTATTTCCGCTGCATCTCTACATTTATGCGTATTCATGTATTTCATTGTGTTCCTGCATAAATCCGGATCAATGGTATCAGAGCAGTCTGCTCCTTCTCGATCCTTCTTTGCATGTCCCCAACGAGGTTGGGGTATAAGGAGTTAGGGCTCGATCTGGTTGAAACGTTGCAATATCATCCTCGTAAACCCTGATGGCCGCCCATGGGGGAAGAAAATAAATATGAGGGAGAATGAGATCTTATCAAATTATTGCTTGAGGAGGTCATCGAGAAACAAAGGAACACGGTGATGGACAACTTTTCCCAGATCCTTCAACGATTTCCCACTGGCAGCGCATCTACATCCAGCAGCCACTCTGGAGGCACCACTCCTTTAAGGTACAAGTAAACTTTAACATTCCCATATTTGAGGGAAAAATAGATGCAGATTTCATAGATAGATGGTTGAATATGTTCGAAGTATATTTCTCGGTTCATGACTTTTCTGATCTAGAAAGGATTATTTTTCACTCCTTAAAGCCGCCCCCCGTGTCAAGGACTGGTGGGAAACCTACTGGGAGAAACAGAGCAACGGGTAACCCTCTTTGTTCTCAGTCGCACCCACTTGGAATTATTTCTGAGAATCCATCAAGGAACAACAATATCCTTTGGGGAGCTATGAGGACAAATACATACAATGGAATACGTTGTGGCAGCAAAGGGACCAAGATGTGCATGATCTGACGAATATATTTCATACCCTACGCACAAAGTTGGGTATCAAAGATTCACAGAAACATTTGGTGTTAAAGTACCGTAGCTTTATGCATAGATACATTCAGGATGAAATGGATTTCCTCGACATCTCCTCGCTTGGTGTGGCATACCGGTATGCTGCCAAGATTGAGCATATATTCAAACAGAAGAAGCGAGAATTTGGGTCTGCGAATCAGAAGCAAGGGAAAGGTACCCCCAAGCTGCCAAACAAAGGACCAAGCCAAGGCGGGGCGGCCCAAGACAACCATCCAAATATGAAAGAAAATAACAACACCATGAAGCCAAAATGGGACACGAGGAAGTGGTGTGAGTTCCATAAAATCTCCATTCACAACACAAGTGAGTGTCTGGCCAAGCAGTCGCCGGTATCTGAGTTGAAGGATTTTGAATCGGATGCAGGCTCTGACTCTGAATCAGAACCAGACAAGGGGAATGACAGGGAGAAGCAAATTATCGATGTGGATCCCAACGCCATCGTTTCCACCACGAAGATCCAAAAGAAGGAACCAGAAGATCCAGAGGAGGTGGAGCACCTCTTCCATTCCCAAATGTGGGTAAAGGGTTCCTCGTTGTAGTTCATTGTCAACAGCGGGAGCTAGAAGAACCTCATCTCAATAGAGGTCGTGAAATGGCTAGGATTTCCGACCACCTCACACCCACAACCATACACCATCTGGTGGTTTCACCAAGCACGGGAGCTCTGCGTCAGCCAGCAATTCAGCCTTCCCTACAGCATCAAGCCCTTCATGGATGAGGTATTATGTGACATTGCTCCTCTTGATGTTTTCGATGTATTATTAGGCCAACCATACTTGCAGAAGAGACATGTTGTGTATGAGTCCAGGCCTCATGCTGTTATTATTACTTTGGGAAATAATTTGTATAGGATACCAGAAATAGCACTGCCTACATCCATATCTTTGGTTACTGTAAAACAATGCAGTAAGCTCATTGCCAAAACCAGGAAATTTGTTTTCCTGATGATCCACCCTCAGGGAAAGAATAATATTGTGGCCATGACCTCTAGATAGGTCCCCTCTACACAACAACAACATATGGATAAGGTCGTGGAGGATTACAAGGACATATTCACCTCCCCCGCAGAGGTGCCTCTACACTACCAACTCAAGCACCCCATCGATCTGACCCCAGGTGTGTCGCTTCCCAATGGACCAATCTATCGGTGCTCTGTTCTGGAGAATGACAAAATCAAGAGGAAGATTCATGAGTTGTTGCAGAAAGGTCACATCCGGATGAGTTCATCGCCTTGTGGTAGCCCAATCGTGCTCGTGCAGAAGAAGGATGGGACTTGGAGACTCTGCATTGACTATCGAGCGTTGAACAAGATCACTGTCTAGAATAGGTACTCGATATCACAGATTGATGACCTTCTGGACCAAATCAAGGGGGTGAAATATTTCAGGAAGATCAACTTGAAGTCTGGGTATCACCGGGTACCAATCGAACCCTTTGATGTGTGAAAAACTGCCTTCAAATTCAAGGAGGCCCTTTTTGAATGGTTGGTCATGCCTTTCGAGTTGACGAATGCCCATGCAACCTTCATGAGGCTAATGGATGACATATTGTGACCATTCACCAACTCATTTTTAGTGGTGTACTTGGATGGCATTCTGATCTTCAACCAGACTTGGGAAGAGCACCTCCACCACATCCGACAGGTCCTCCAAACGTTGTGGCAACACAATTTGTGTGCCAATTTGGAGAAGTGAAATTTTGGCATGACCTAGGTTGATCAGTATCTGGGATACATTATTGATGATAGGGGGGTGCATGTGGATCCATCCAAGATCCAAGTCATTCAGGATTTGTCAGCCCCAACCACCCTAACAGAGCTCCGCAGGTTTTTTGGTCTTGCCAATTTCTACCGCAGGTTCATGTTGGGATTCTCTCATATCACTTGGCCCTTGAGTCAAGTCACCAAGGGAGGAGTGAAAGAAAAATTCTTTTGGTCTGAATTTCAACATAAGGCATTCGAAGAGTTGAAGCATCGCCTATGCTCTGCACCAGTGCTCACATTACCAGACTTGCAACAACCATTTGAGATCGAGACAGATGCCTCTGACTATGCTATTGGGGCAGTCCTTACTCAAAAAGGACATCCAGTGGCATATCATAGTGAGACACTTTCCGACACAGTCTGGAAGTATCCCACTTAAGACAAGGAGATGTATTCCATTGTGTAGGCTTGCCGACAATTGAAGCATTACATTTTGGGAAAGGAAACGGTCATCCACACAGACGACCGACCCTTGTTGTTCATACAGACACAAGGGAAGTTGCAAAACGATCGCCATCAGAAGTGGTCCACATACCTGCAACAGTTTCATTTGAACATTAAGTATAAGAATGTCAGCACCAATAATGTTGCAGACTGCCTCAGCGGACCACCTATCTTGGCGCTAACCACGGTGCTCAACTATTGTGGGCATGAGACTTCTGATTGGTCGCTTCTCTACAAACGTTATCCAAAATTCGGCCACACATAAAATACGCTCTTGGAGGGTAAGAAAGTTTCACCTCTAGGATATCCTGCTATGTCACCTGGGACACCTTTGTGTTCCTTCAAGTGAGCGTGCCAAGATGATTTGGGAGGCGCACTACAGTCGGGTCGCTGGGAATTTCGGGGTCGAGAAAACCGTGGCAGTACTGCAAAAGTATTTATATTGGCCGAACCTTCGATAGTATGTCGGGAAGTACATCATGTTAGCATTAGAAGTCACTCTCAGATTGTGGCAGGAGCAGAGCCCAATGCCCATCAGTTTTATGTCACGAATAATTTAATGGGTGTGGTCGAATGGATAGAGACCTAGGAAGATATTGCTTTAGCTCAGAAAACTAGGGCTGGCATGCAAGAACAGGTGAGGTCTTGATGTAACTTTCGTCAGTAGGTTCAGTATAAAATGAGCAAAGGGAATACTTGGTAGGAGAAGTGAATAAGATTTCTTTGGGAATCAGACCTTCCAGCAGCTTGAGAAAGAAAAACTCAGAAGACAAGATCCTCTAGGTTCATAGTTTCAGGGAACTGAAAGGTGACTTGACTGGATCCTTCGATTCCAAGTCATTTAGTGTTGAGAAAATACAAGAGATGATTAGAAGCAATGTGATTATCACAGTGATCAAACATACATCATCCTATAATAGCGCAACTCGACTGGATCCTCCAATTCTGAGCTGTTCTAACACAGTGTCAACAGAGAGATGGAAAGAGGTTGACATTCATTAGACAAGAAGTCTCAAGCACCAATACATAACCAAAGAAACAAGTGCTTCATCAAAACTTTACAATTGGGAGCCTAGCTCAACCATCCCCCATTACAAAAATGGAAAAACTACCTACATATACTCAAAGCAAACAATCAGCAGCAAGATCAAGTCACTACATATAAAAAAAAAGGCACGTCTGCATGTCTACTGGTAGACTACACATGTAGTCTATGGACCATGGTGCACTTATGTCAGACGCAATCAAACTCCTGGCAGCTCTACGGATGAATCGAAAATCCTTTAATCCTCTGCCGGATTTTCCATTTATGGTGGAGACGATGTCTAACCACCACCAACAACCTTAATAATTGCTTCCTTGGGATCGAGAACAGCCCCAGTCAACTCTGTACCTTTGGGACGTGGAGGCCTCTTCATGCTGCCACCTGGATCTGCTAAATGGATTCATGGCAAGACATGGAGGCGGACGCGAGGACTAAGGCATCAAACGAGAAGCAGTGAATGAATGGTGACCAGGAAGGGACGATTTGGCATGCGCGATGCGGAAGTAAGAAGAGGAGAGGTCGGGTGGACGAAGGTGGCATGCGTACTGCGCCAGCATAGACCAGCGATGAGGTGGAACGAGTTGAGGAGAAACAGTGACTGTGGAGGTGACAGGGGCGAGACACATGACAGGGAGCAGAAAGGTGATAGGCGAAGGGAGGAAAGATGGTGGCATGTGATTGGTCAAGGGAGAGGACGCGTCACTATGACAAGGACGACATGGAAGAGAGAGGAATAGGTGTCGGAATATAAAAGGGGGTGAAAGGGAACGGGATATGACATGAGGGTGAGGGGAAGACAAATGGCAGGAGGAGAGGGAGGCGGTAAGTGGTTTGGAAGTGGTGGGGGTCGTCGCAAGGAGG